>CM041633.1:3285796-3315949 GCA_023333625.1 Bothriochloa decipiens
GGCAACTCAGAATCAACGCTGGAGAAGAACTACTCCCTTGCCGATCAGCATAGTTTTCGGTCCATATTGACACGTGTCAAAAAAAGGTGTCAACAAACTCCCCCTATATATGTGCTTTTATGTGTTTGGTTCAATTCATCACATATGTATGGATAAGAATTGTGGGAGAGTTACTACTACCAAAATGATGCTAAGGTATATAGAATGGACCTTTGAAGCATGATACCAATCGGAGTTGCGATAATATACCATCCTTAGCACCATTTTAGCTAGACATACATCAAAACTTAAGATACCTTGTGAGATCAACATTACAAGCACAATATCTTGAATTGCATGAAAAACACTATGTCTAGTTACCACTTATATGCTACCACCAATGCATACTAGTACTTCATTTCATCATTCAAGTTCAAAAACTAGCATACACCAACCAAGCATGAATATTGAATTTAAATCTTGCAATGCAACATATAATCATGTTAATGCACATATAAATGCAACAAATAGCCCATGAGCTTGCTCCCTCTATTTGTGTGCTCAAATTTTAATTGATCCCCTTCCATTGCCATACCCTACCTTTGTGACTTACTTCTCTCCTTTGTCAACAATCACCGATAAAGATGCCAACTTTAGTGAGAATTAAGTCAATAAAAATATGATGAGGATTCTAATTATGGTTCAATCTAGATCACTTGCCTAGAGTATGTAATTCAATTTGAACCAAGGGCAAGCTTCTTCACACCTCATAAAGTATAAGGGTTATCTTGACCATGTTGAATTACACATCTTGAGCTCATTTTCTAGATTCAACACTAGGATTGCAAGCCTACAAACATGTCATATGCTACCACTAGATCAAATCAATCATAGAAGCAATAGTGGTACCATATATCCATCAAACTCATTTGATTTTTCATGAACGAGCCTATGTATACACATATGTCTAGATGATCTAAAACAAGTCCTAGACAAGAATGAATGTCATGCCAATTAATTTTACCTTGCTTTGTCTAAGGAGAGGCATGTCATATAATGTGGGGGTGCATCATTTCATGTTTGAGAAATCAAGTATGTTCAATTCATTTCTCAAGTTGCAAAATCTTTACTCATCAAGTGGCTTGGTGAATATGTCGGCTAGTTGATCTTTGGTACCAATGCTTTCAGTGCTAGTATCACTCTTTTGTTGATGATCTCTTATGAAGTGGTGCCTTACATCAATGTGCTTTGTTCTTAATTATTGAACCAGATTATTGGTCATCTTGATGGCACTCTCATTATCACAAAACAAAGGCACTTGCTTGAACTTGACTCCAAAGTCATTCAAAGTCACTTTCATCCAAAGTAGTTGTGCACAACAATTCCCCACACTAATGTATTCAGCTTCAGGGGTGGAAAGTGCAACACTATTTTGATTCATTGAAGACCATGAATCTAGAGATCTTTCCAACATTTGACATGTTCCACTTGTGATTTTTCTATCAATTTTGCAACTGGCATAGTCGGAGTCTGAATATCCAACCAATTCAAAGCTAGACCCCTTGGGATACCATAATCCAACATCTTATGTGCCCTTTAGATACCTCAATATTCTTTAAGCTACCGTCAAGTGACTCTCTCTTGGTGAGGCTTGATATCTTGCACACATGCACATACTAAACATCACATCCATCCTAGAAGCGGTGACACAGAGCAAGCTTCCAATCATTGATCTATAGATCTTTTGATCAACCATGTTGCCACTATCATCTAGATCCAATCCTCCATTGGTGCCCATAGGTGTGCTAATTGGTTTGGCATCTTGCAAGCTGAACTTCTTGATCATATCCTTGATGTACTTGCCTTGACTTATGAATGTGCCATTCTTCAATTGCTTGATTTCAAGTCCAAGGAATTAACTAAGCTCTCTAAGCATTGATATCTCAAACTCACATGCCATCATTTTTCTAAACTCTTCACAAAATGCTTGATTGGTTGAGCTAAATATGATGTCATCAACATAGATTTGCAAAACAAACAAGTCTTTGCCAATCCTCTTGGTGAAAAGAGTGGTGTCCACCTTTCCTATCTTGAACCCTTTAGGGAGGAGATAATCTCTCAACCTCTCATACCATACTCTAGGTGCTTGCTTCAAACCATACAATGCCTTCTTGAGCTTGTACACATGGTTGGGCTTTTTATCATCTTCAACACTAGGAGGTTGTTCAATATAGACCAACTCATTTATGTACCCATTGAGAAATACACTCTTCACATCCATTTGATATAGCTTGATGTTGTGGGCAAAGGAAAGGCTAATAAGATTCTAATTGCCTCTAATCTTGCCACTAGTGCATAGGTTTCTCCAAAGTCAAGACCTTCAACTTGAGTGTATCCTTGTGCAACCAATCTTGCTTTGTTTCTCACAACTAAGCCATCTTGATCTTGCTTGTTCTTGAAGACCCACTTGGTACCAATCACATTGTAGTTCTTTGGCCCCTCAATAAGCTCTCAAACTTGATTTCTAGTGAAGTTGTTTAGCTCTTCACGTATGGAATTTACCCAATCGGCATCCTTCAATGCATCTTGTGTCTTGGTTGGCTCCATGAATGACACAAATGAAGAGTGCTCACAAATGGTAGCCAAACTTGATCTAGTTTGCACTTGTCTTTCAATTTCACCAATGATATGATCTAGAGGATAATCTCTTGCAATGTTGGATGGTTGGAGTACATGGAGTTGATTGCTTGAACTAGCTTGTCCTTGATCTTGAGCTTCACCTTGAGTGCCACTAGTACTTGCTTGATTTGTATCAATGTGAATATCTTGACTAGTCATGTGAATCTCATCATCATCAACTTGCCTTGGCCAAATGTCACCAATGTCCATGTTTCTCATTGCATTGACCAATTGATCTCCACCCATATCATCATGATTTTGAGTTTCACTTTGAGATCCTTGGGTTTCATCAAACTCAATATCATGAACTTCTTCCAAGGTGCCATTTGCCATGTTCCAAACTCTATATGCCTTGCTAGAGGTGGAATATCAAAGTAGGAACCCTTCATCACATTTTTTGTCAAACTTTCCAAGTCTTGTGCCTTTCTTGAGAATATAGCATTTTGCATCCAAACACTCTAAGTATGTAATGTTGGGTTTTCTTCCATTCAATAGCTCATATGGTGTCTTCTCATGCTTCCCAGGGCAATAGAGTCAGTTGCTAGAATAGCAAGCCGTGTTGATTGCATCACACCAAAACCTTTGGCTAACATTGTATTCACTAAGCATTATTCTTGCCATGCCTATCAAGGTTCTATTCTTTCTTTCAACTACACCATTAGATTGGGGAGTGTAAGTTGGTGAGAATTGATGTCCAATTCCAAGCTCATCACATAAATCTTCAATTCTTGTATTGTTCAACTCACTCCCATTATTACTTCTTATCTTCTTGATAGTGGTATCAAACTTATTTTGAACTCTCTTGACAAATGATTTGAATATATCATAAACTTCACTCTTGTCATAGAGAAAGAACACCCAATTATATCTAGTGTAGTCATCAACAATCACAAAACCATACTTATTGCCACCAATGCTTGTATACATTGTTGGCCCAAACAAGTCCATATGTAATAGCTCAAATGGCTTTGATGTGCTCATTTCACTCTTCTTAGGATGTGGCCTTCCAACTTGTTTGCTGGCTTGACATGCATTACATGGTCTATCCTTCTCAAATGTAACATCCTTCAATCCTTTAACCAAGTCATGCATTACAAGCTTGTTTAATTGTTTGATTCTAACATGACCAAGCCTTCTATGCCATAACTATCCCATGCTAGATTTACTAAGCAAGCAAGATGTTAGTTGGGTTTCACTAGCATTTAAATCAACCAAGTACAAGCTACCATGCCTAAAACCTTTGAATATCATGTTTGATCCATCATCACTCATGATCTCAACATCACCCTTTCCAAAAATACACTTATAGCCAAGATCACAAAGTTGTACCACCAACAAGAGATTGAAATCCAAGCTCTCAACTAGCAACACATTGGAGATGCTCTTGTCATTAGATATAGCAACTTTACCAAGTCCCTTGACCTTGCCTTTCTTGTTGTTGCCAAAAGTGATAGAATCAAATCCACCATTGTCACTTGTATCAATTGACTTGAACATACAAGAATCCCCAGTCATGTGTTGATTGCACCCACTATCAAGCACCCAATGCCTCCCTCCGGCTTTGTAATTGACCTACAAGATAAGATCAATTTATTTTAGGTACCCAAACTTGATTGGGTCCTCCAAGGTTAGTAACCAAGCTCTTCGGTACCCAAATGGCTTTCTTCTTTGAGCCCATCCATGGTGCACCAATGAATTTAACCTTTACACCATTAGCATCCTTGGTAAGAACATACAATAAATCAAGCTTAATTGTGGATACATTGGATTGCTTGTTCATACATTTTTGCTCAATATGACCAACTTGCTTGCAACTTTTGCAATAGCTACCATTGTTCTTCATAAAACTAGTCTTGTGAGGAGCAAAAGCAGCCTTGCCTTTCTTAGGGATATAGCCCAATCTCTCCTTATGGAGAGAAGCCCTTTGGCTACCCAAGCACATAAGCAAGTGGTCCTCACCACCATAAGCCTTTGCTAAGGTGTGATTGAGCTCTCTTACTTTCTTCTTGAGAGTCTCATTCTCAACCATCAGTCTAGAATCACAAGTGAATCCATCACTACTAGATGAGCTAGAAGTGGATGTGCTACAAGAAGGGTTAGTTGGTGCAACAATAATAGGCTTATAGAAAGACTAATCAAAGATATCACATGATATGCCTATGTTGCATGTTTTAGCTTTTTTCACTTGGGGTGGCATGCTATCATATTTCTCACTAAGGAAGGAATGGGCTTTTTCAAGCTTGGAGCTAACCTTTTGAAGCTTCTTATGTTTTCCTTTAGACTCTCATAAGATGCCTCAAGCTCCACAAGTTTTTGCTCAAGGGTTTGCTTATCCTTGTCCACTTACTTGCATTCCTTCATAGTCTTTTCATAAGCATTTTTACAATCCTCAAGCATAATGTATAGTTCTTCTTTAGTTGGACCATCATCATCACTATCATTATCATGATCACTCTCATCATCGGATTATACCTTATTGGACTTAGCCATGAAGCATGTTGATGGAGTGTTAAAGAGAGAGATCTTCTCTTGGATTGCAATACTAGCATGCCCCTTCTTCTTGCTCTTCTTGTCATCCTCTTCATCATTTGAGGATGCCTCACTATCCCATGTAGCAATATGAGATTCATTCTTCTTCTTTTGAGAGGCTTCTTTCTTCTTCTTTTGCTTCTTTGCCTCTTTCTCAACGGCATCTTCATCACCACTCTCATAGGTAAACTTACCAACAAGATGATCTTTGCCATGGCATCTAAAGCACTTCATGGAGTGCTCACTCTTCTTGGATGAGGATGAAGACTTCTTTCCTCTCCGGTGGCCCTTCTTTCTCAATAGCTTGCCAACCTTGACAAATAGAGCACTCAACTCGTCAACATTGTCCTCATTGCTTGAGCTAGCATTGGATTCTTCTTCACTTGGGGAATCTTGCTTCTTCTTGCCCCTACTCTTAGAGGATGAGGCCTTGAATGCCATGCTCTTGTTCTTATCATCATCCTTCTTCTCATTGTCCTTCAACTTGTTCACCAACTCTTCCTTCTCATGATCCTCTCTAAACTCATCATCGGCTATGATCGCTTGGAGGACTTGATTGGGAGTTGGATTATCCTTCATTGTTGTCTTGACCATTACAGTGATCAAGGTGTCAAACCTCTTGCGCAAGCATCTCAAGAACTTTGTTAAGAATTGGTTGTCCTTCACTTCACCTAGTGCCTTGAGATCATTGACAATCACTTACAATCTATGGAACATCTCCAGCACGTTCTCATCATCCTTCATCTTGAAGCTAGAGAACTTCTCTTGTAGCATGTACTTTTGTGGTATTCACACTAGCGGTGCCCTCAAATGATTCTTCAAGCTTGGCCCAAATGTCATGAGCAACCTCTAGATTCTTGATGATCTCAAAAGTCCTATCAGCAAGTGCCTCATTGAGGGTGCTCACGGCAATGTCATTGCATTGGAGATTCTTCTCCTCGATTGGGGTGGGGGCATCCTTGTTTGCCACCTCAAACTTGGTCTCGATCACTACCCACACCTCTCTATTGATTGACTTGAGATGACTCCTCATCTTCACCTTTCAATATGCATAATTGGTGCCATCAAAGTGAGGTGCTTTCTTGGTGTTATTGATGTGCAAGCTCAATGTAGCCATTTCTTCCGTGAAGATTGTTAGACCTCAAATAAATGGTGCCTCAGCTCCGATACCATGTGAAAGTTTCTAAATGGCTAGAGGGGGTGAATAGCCTATACAAATTTCTTACAAATCACTAAGACAAAGGATTAGTACTGAAGATAGCAAAGCTTCTCTAGCACTAGCTCAACTATGTTATGCAAGCTACCTAAATAATTCTAGCAAGATAGGATATGATCTCTAAACGCACCAACAAAGCTAGGTTACTCTAAAGAGCTATGCTAAGCTACACAAGATACTAAACTAGCAACAAGCACTACACAAGATATATGTATGAATGTAAAGCAAGAGAGGTGATTGGATTGTTATACCACCGGTGTAGAGGATGTGAACCAATCAATCACAATAACAATTACAAGATTAAAAATCCTTGGCAATCAAGATGACACAATGATTTTTACTGAGGTTCACTTGCTTCCCAGCAAGCTATGTCCTCATTGTGGCGATACACCCACTTGGAGATGTGCCCGCTAAATGGCATCACCTAGCCAATCCATAGCCGGGCTTGGCACTATCAACAAGATGGGGATCCTCCAAGCCACGAGCAATCCACTAGAGTAGCCAATTGCGATCTCCCACGGGGAAGGCTCAAGAACCCCTTATAAATCACTAGTGTGGTCTCGAACAAGTCTCCAACTCAAGCTCAACACCGCCGCTACTCCAAGCTAGCTAGGGTGACACAAATCACCCAAAAGTAACAAAAAATCCGCAGCAATCATGAAGAACAAGTGCCTCTAGATGCAACACTAAGCAATATGCACTTGAATCTCACTCTCTTTTGAATCAAGCAATCAAGCTAGGAGAGGAGTGGAGGGAGTGTCTCTAGCTCAAAGTATGCTCAGGTATGTTAGAATGAGCAAGAGAGTCCTCCCATGGCCGGCCAAGGGGTATTTATAACCCCACCTCGAAATCCAACCATTACTCATTCAAACCAGCCACATCGAGACTGTCGGACGCATCAGACGAATAAAGCGTCAGACATGTCTGACTCATGCAACACCGTGCTGGCTCAAACTAGCCGTTGGAGTGCCGGTCGTTGGATCTCAATGTCTGACACTCTGCCCTCAGTGTCTGTCGACAGCCTCCATCGATCGGTCCAGAAATCGGTCTTCTCTAAGTAGCGTCTGGACGGCTCCGAATGCGTCCGATGCTTCGGCTCTTCAGTGTCTGATGTGTTGATGTTCCAGCCTGCCACCAGCAGAGAGCGTCGAACGCTGACATCACATGTCCAACGTGCTCCTGCAAATGTGTCTGATGATCCCCTATCTTCAACTTCGATCGACCATAATGCGTTGGATGCTGGGCAGCGTCCGATGCTCATCCACTCGGCGTTTGATGCCTCTCTGAGCAGCTCTTGTCGATCCAATCTCAACCATATTGCCTTATGTGCCAACACCAAGTGTATACATCTCAAGTATTCATGTGTTAGCATTTTCAAACCATTTTCCAAGTCAACATGTTAGTGCTCTAGATTCTAAATGCACATGCTCAATGTTTGAATCCCCGAGGCACTTGATCATCAAGATAACCGTGACTTCCCTTCTTGATAGTATGACTATCTATCCTAGATGTGATCACACTCTCTATAGCGTCTCGATCACCAAACAGAAAAGCCCTATCAAGTTATACCTTTGCCTTGATCTCCATGGGCTCTTCTCGATTCCTCGGAGCATGATCATGTCACAATGTACACCATGTCCATCACCATGATCATATGGTCGTCTCCATGCCACCATGCTCCTTCATCACATGTTGCTAATATATTCTACATACACTTAGTGAAATGATTAGCAACTTGGTGTGTTATCAATTAACCAAAATCAAACAAGAGCTTTCACACACACCACATGACGCCAAGAACTCTTCACTGACCTGGAAACTATAGCCATTGGTACGATGAGGTTCATTGATGAGTTAAAGGTGCAAATTTTGGGCGTCTGCTCCATCATCTTTGAAACGGAGAGAGGCGAGCACTGGGTACTCCAAGGCGTGTACAACATCCTAGCGCTCTGAAACTCGATCATGAGTCTCGGCTAGCTCAATGAAGGAGGTGTCCAAGGTGGAGATCAATGACGGCATCCTGAGGATCTAGGATAGGTGCAGGCGGCTCCTTGTCAAGGTCACCGTGGCACCAACCACCTCTACGTCCTCCACATCAACACGGGCAAGCCTCTTTGCCTCCCCACACGTAAGGATGATGAAGCCTGGCGCTGGCACAAGTGGTAGGGCCACATCCACTTCGATGCTCTCTACCAGCTCTCTAAGGGTGACATGGTGAGCGGGCTGTAGGCGATTTACTGCGTCAGCCAGTTCTACGACACGTGTGTCATCACCAAGAATCGTCATGCCTTGTTCCTGTTCGAGGCCAAGTACCGTGCCCAGAATCCGCTGGAGCTCGTACACGGTGACCTCTGCAGCCCAGTCACGCTAGCGACAGCTGGTGGCGGGTGCTATTTCCTATTGTTAGTTGATGACACCACACGGTACGTGTGGATGGCCCTGCTGATCACCAAGGATGCCGCAACGGATGCCATCAAGAACCTCCGAGTAGTAGCGGAGAAGCAGAGCAGGAAGGAGATGTGAATGCTGTGCACTAACAATGGTCGTGAGTTCACCGTCGCTGAGTTCACATCGTACTATGCCGAGGAGGGGATCCAGCACCACTATAGCATCCCGTACTTACCACAGCAGAATGGTGTCGTGGAGTGGTGGAACCAGATGGTGGTCGCCATGGCGCGGGCACTACTGAAGTAGAGAGGACTACTGGTGCACTTGTGGGATGAGGCTGTGGTGACCACTGTGCATTTGTTGAACAGGGCACCGACCAAGGCGCTGCAGGGCAACACGCCGTACAAGGCATGGCATGGAAAGGTACTAGAGGTCAGACGCCTACACACGTTTAGCTGCATGGTGTTCACCAAGGACCTAACCCAGCTCAAGAAGCTTGACGACCGTAGCATCCTAGGCATCTTCATCGGCTATGCTGATGACACCAAGGTGTACCACATCCTCGACCCAGCGACTCAGTGCGTGCACATTTCACGTGATGTCGTCTTTGACGAGAGCCATGGGTGGGACTGGATCAAGGAGGAAGGTGGGCAAGCTCCGACGAATGAGGAGTTCATCGTCGAGCACCTCTGGGAGGAAGGAGCAGAAGGACCACGTACCCCGATGCCGTCATCTCCTGCGTCGAGTTTTGCTCCTACCCCGACCACTCCAAGCACACGGTTTCTAGCTCTCGGGGAGCAGCCGACCACCAACGGACTGGTCAGAGGGACTTTGACCACTCCTCTGAGCATCACTGAGCATGCTCTGAGCACAACCGAGCATGCTCCAAGCACTATCGAGCTCACTCTGAGCATCATCGATACTATACCGAGCACTATCGAGCCTACTCCAACCAAGGCAGTGATGCCAACAAGGTCTTCTATCGAGTTCACCACACTGCTGGAGGACGACGAGGACAAGCTGGATGCGTTCTACCATGATGAGCCTCTCCTCTACTGCACAGTCACCAACATCCTTGGTGACCACTCTCCTCTAAGCTTGGCGCCACGATTGTTTGCCTAGCTCCACCTCACGCATGTTGGCGAGCCGGTCAACCATGCAAAGGCCAAGGGCGATTCAGCATGGGAGGCGGCCATGAAGGCGGAGCAAGAGTCGTCGAGAAGAACAAGAACTAGGAGCTAGTGGACCTACCCGCTGGCCACCGTCTGATCTCACTCAAGTGGGTCTTCAAGCTCAAGAAGGATGAGAAGGGTGGTGGTGACCAAGCACAAGGCAAGGCTGATGGCGTGTGGGCTTGTGCAGCAGGAGGGCATCGACTTTGAGGATGCCTTCGCACCAATGGTGAGGATGGAATCAGTGTAGGTTCTCCTTGCCCTGGTGGTGCAGGAGGACGGGAAGGTGCACCACATAAACGTGAAGTCCATGTTCCTCAATGGAGACCGCAAGGAGGAGGTGTACGTGCAGCATCCACCTAGATTCGCCATCGCCAGAGAAGAAGGCAAGGTGTACCACCTACACAAGGCACTCTATGGGCTCATGCAGGCACCGTGCGGCTAGAATGCGAAGCTGGACGCCACACTCAAGGAGATGGGCTTCCAGCAGAGCGTGCACAAGGTGGTGGTGTACCAGCAGGGCAGCAGATTCTATCCTACTGGTCGACATCTACGTCGATGACCTCATCATCACCGACGCCAACTGAAAGGAGGTGGAGGAATTCAAGGCTGAGATGAAGAGGAAGTTCATGATGAGCGACCTCGGCCTACTCTGCTTCTACCACGGCGACGAAGTTTACTAGGATGCAAATGGCATCATGCTTTGCCAAGCCCACTACGCGCAGCGCATTCTGGAGCTAGGGAACATGGTGGACCGCAACCCAGCAGCCACTCTGATGGAGGAGAAGCTGAAGCTCAGCCGTGAGAGCACAGCGGAGGAGGTAGATGCTACGCAGTACCAGCGGCTGATTGGCAGTATGCGGTACCTCGTGCACACCCGGCCGGACCTAGCTTTCGTCGTCGGGTACCTCAACCGGTTCATGGAGCGGCCCACGATGGAGCATCAGTAGGCCGCCAAGTGCATGCTTTGCTATGTGGCCGAGACCTTGGATTTCGGGCTCCACTACAAAAGGGCCCTAGACTCAGCGCGCTTCATTGTCTACTACGACAGCGACCTCGCCGGTGATGTCGACACAAGTAAGAGCATCAGTGGAACCATGTTCTTCCTAGGCAAATGCTTGGTCAACTGACAGTCGATCAAGCAGAAGGTGGTGGCTCTGTCGACCTGCGGGCAGAGTACATCACCACCACCACTGCAGGAACTCAAACCCTATGGCTGTCCAGGCTGCTCGGGAAGCTCCTGGGCAGGAAGGTGGAAGTGGTGGAGCTGAGGGTGGACAACAAGTCTGCTCTCGCCCTAGCCAAAAACCCTGTTTTCCATGACTGGAGCAAGCACATCCGTATAAAGTTTCACTTCACCAGGGATTGTCTGGAAGATGGAAGCATCAAGGACAGTTACATCCCCACCACCGACCAGCTGGTGGATATTGCCACCAAGTCTCTAGGCAGAGCCAAGTTCCAGGAGATGCAAGGGATGATTGGCGTGAAGAAGATTCAACGGTGCTATGCTTAAGGGGGAGATTGATGGGTTAAGCTAGTACATGTATCTTACTTTATGCATTTTGCCGTTATACAGTTAAAGATGTCTTGGCTCTCAAGTTAATCATAAAGAGCCTTTTTTTTAATTTGATCACGAGGAGCCTTGGCAACTAAGTAGTTTAGAGGACATCCCAAGTAGTAGGTAGAGGCCAAGCTCTCTATAAAGCAGCTGCCATTCCTCAAAAGTTAAGGCTTTGCAAATTTTTAGATTCAATCAAGCGGCGCATAGGCGAAGCTGACCTCTGAATTTTCAGTCCAAATCGTTCGATGTGTGGCCAACAGTATTTTACCCGACGACAAGGCTCCGGCACCTGCTTTGGCCACTGCTCCACCATCCTAGGCCAGCCGGTCGGCACCAATGCCCCGCCCTCTCAAGGCGAGGACACGGCCTCGCTTGAGTTGCAGACTGGCAGGAAGAAACGCACACGGCAGTATGGCACAGATTGGGGACGGAAGAAGCAGCGCGAGTCAGGGTGAGCCTCCGTAGTCGGCGGCGAATTCATGAGGCTGACGAGAAGCTGGCAAAGCAGAGCTCCAGGAAGCCAACACAGTCATTACTGTTGCTTACTTGATATTGTGATATCAACTTCTTAAATCGCATCCACAGGTACAGATTAAGACAGAAATGATTTTTTTTATCATCGTATATAGCCTCAAGATCTTATCTACTTTTTTTCATCCATGCAGGTCTCTTATCTTGACTCAGGCTAACCAGGGACTGCCAAGTGCAGCGGACCTGCAAAAATAGGCAAGTACTCAAAAGCCGGAAATACACCCTCATTCAAACTATTCAAGAAATGAATCAGTTCAAGAGTGTCACAGTGTGTTTCCTTTACATATTCATGAGCAGCCGTGAAATTATTAAAGAAAACCAATTTTTAACTTCTTGTAGTGCTTGCATATTGGACTAGTACGTAATATTAGTTTGCTAAACATGACGACTGCCTAGTGTTTGGCATCAAAGCATGCACGTCTGCATGTTAATTTGGGTGTTCAACTGAAAAACTAATCAACTCACAGAGGCTTTAACAACAGCACATAACTGAATCGTATAATAGTATTCTCTGCAGCTTGTGAGACTAAAAAGCACAAATGGTATTGTGCTCTCCACACCCAAATGATCATGTAAAGTATGCTCTGTAGACTGAGACACAAAAGTAGAAATGGTACGTGCTTTCCACAACAGGTTAAATGAGTCAAACAGGACCGTACCATACACTCAGAAGCCTCTCAATTTCTCCAATTGGAAAGAAAAAGGTACAAGAAAACTGTGAATTACCTTACTGGCAACGAGTTTATGTTGTTATGCAGGCATAACAAGTAACAGCCATGGCCTTGGGAGGAAGTAGTTAGATGATTCCCAATTGCAGATTTCCCATCAGTAAGTGTGAACACAATATGCAAATCTCTGAGCAGGCTATATGAACACTTGGACCTGTAACCGATTGAAATGAATAAAATAATAATTAGGAAGGCTCTTTAGTGAATCTCACAAGCAACTCGCATCGTGATCAGAGCGACTCTATTCGTCTTACCTAAATTAGACTACCTATGTGTATTTAGATAGCCACCTATTTTGATACCACGGATATTTAGTTTCCAACTCCAACAGTCCTACTTAAATCAGGCTACTTAAATTAATCTTAGTCTTTTCGAAAAAATAATAATCTTAACAAAGAATGACACACGGGTCTCATATGTCATCCTCTCCTGTTCTTCTACTCGCCATGGATGGATATGGAGGTTATGTCGCGGTTACGACTTCCAGGCTCGAACCAAACCAAATCTTAGTGTTTCTCGTTTTTTTTTCTTCACTTTTCCTAAGGAACAATAGCCTGAAGTCAAGCTTTCATTATGGTGACATGTGTGGTCGTCAATCTTGCTTCAAGATTCATGTCAGTCCGATGATACGTGTTAATTGTATTTATGTCGATTTAGATCAAATTTGTTTACTAACAGAAAAAATGTTTATTGTTAATTGTCTCTGAATTGTATACTGTTAGTTGTCTTTGTGTGAATTTGGATTGTAATCTCGCACAGTTGGATCTTCACCTCAACGCTCAGTTGCTCACCATTGTCGCTTCAATAGATACTATTTTCTAGGAGCGAATTGGAGGAATTTCAAAGTCTAGAGAATGAAACCGTTGAAGCCCCCCGACCCGACTCCTTCCTGGGCGATGGCGATGGCACCCAACCCGCCCCCACCCTGATCTCCCTCCTCAGCCCACCTCCCTCCAATCCAACCCCAAATCCGAGTTCCCCAGCCCCTGGTCTACCGTTCCATGGGTGCTCCTCGGGGAACTCGGCCCCCAGCCCGCCGGAGGCTGCTCCTGCCCCGTCTGCCACCAGCGGCACCCCCGGCGCCCATGGCGGCCTCGCCGCCGCCGTCCGTTGCCTCTTCCCGCCGGCGTCCTCCCCATCATCGGCAGCTCCCTCTGCTGCGCGTGATGAGGATAGGATGGCCCGGGCCGGGTCTTCGGCCGCCGTCACCCGCCTAGCACCGTCGCCGCCATCGACCAACTCGGCCCCCTCTCCCTTGACGTTGTGGTGGCCCCTGCCATGGCTGGGTTTGGGGTCCGCCCCTCCCCAACCTCGCGCCGCGCCCACCAGGCCCCCGGGCGGGCGGGGTGTGTCCATGGTGACGCCGTTGCCGCCCGTGGACAAGGGGGACGTCTTCTCCGACGTGGACCACTGCGCCCCTTCCCCCGAGGCGTCGTCCTCTGCCAAGTGGGCAGTGCGTGCTGCCGCCTCGGCCACCAGTGCCTCCATGTCATCGGTGGCCGCCGTTACCGCCACGGATGCGGCCATCTCCAGCAGCAGCCTCGCGGCAGTCCAGCTCGAGGATGCGGCCCTCGTCGAGGACGTCTGTGACGAGGAGGACGAGGACGACGACGCAGATGCCGCAATCCCATTCCCACGGCCTAGCGCGGCCGCCGCCGGTGATGCGGCTCTGGTAGGGGCGAGTGCTGCCCTCGTGACGATGGGCCTCGACGCCTTCATCGTGCACCCGTCGGACCCCGCCCCAAGCCCGTCATCTTCCCTGTCCTCCAATGCCGCCCCCTTCCTCCCACGGGGTAGCACGGCGGGACGGTCCAAGGCCCGTCGTTGGTGCCCGTCGTTGGGTGGACGAGGACCTCGTCGACGGCTCCGATGCGGAAGCAATTCCAACCTTCTCCGCGCCCTACCTGGATGCAGTTCGTCGCGTGCCGGTTCCGCCGGGCCGCCAACGCGGGCTGGGTCCCTGCGGCGTTCTTCGCCGCGTGGTCTGACGAGCTCGTCCGCGACTCCGGGACGAGGAGTGGAGGCTGCTCGACAATTGCTGGGCCGAAGACGGCGGAAGCGTGGTCAATCGCTTCCGCAGCTTGTTCACGGCTTGCCTGCTTGCCCGGTCGAGGGTCGCATTCCTATCCGCCAACGCCTTCTCCGCGGCGGCCGGGTCTCGGCTCCTGATGCGGATGGGTGGCGGGAGGTCCTCGGTCGTTCTGAGGTGCAGTCGGTGCCTGGCTGCTGCTACCTGTACTTTTGGTGGAGAATAATTGTGACTGACGACAAGCAGGCCCATATGTTAACTGAACAGCAGAATCTGTCGTTCTGAAATCTGAGGCTTCATATGTAAAGGAGTTAAAAATATATTGCATGTTCTGATACAATACAACTAAATGCTGTTAATACAATACAACTGAATGCTCCATGCCTTCATGGACAATAAACAGTTCAGTTCAACAATTTACTTCATAATAACATCTGGTAGCAAAGGAAATTCAGTTGCAGTAGCTCGCTTGTGTAAAATTCATTGGCAGTAGCTCGCTTGAATACAGCCAAGATGGAAGTTGTGACCAGTAGGTAAAATGATGCATTTCTACATGGCAAAGCAGAGCTCGAGGATGCCAACATAACATTTACAGTTGCTTACTTGATATATCATCATATTACTTCTTAAATCGTACCCACAGTTAAGACAGAAATGGATTTGTTTATCATATATAGCCTCAAGATCTTCATCTACTTTTTTCATCCATGCAGGTCTCTTGTCTTGACTGAGGCTAATCAAGGACTGCCAAGTGCAGTGCATCTGCAAAAATAGGCAAGTACTCAAAAGCCGGAAATACACCCTGATGCAAAGTATTCAAGAGATGATGATTCAATTCAAGTGTGTCTTTATGTGTTTCCTTTACATATTTATCAGCAGCAGTGAAATTACTAAAGTGAACCATCTTTTAACTTCCTGTGGTGCGTACTGAACTACATAATATTAGTTTGCTAAACATGACGGCTGCCTAGCGTTTCCTTTTCTCTCGAGTGGCATCAAAGCATGCACATCTGTATGTTAATTTGGGTGTTCAACTGAAAAATTAATCAACTCACAGTCCTTAACAACAGCACATAGCTGAATTATATCATAGTATTCTCTATTGCTTGTGAGACAAAAGCACAAATGGTATTGTACTCTACACACCCCCAAATGATTAAATGAATCAAACAGGACCGTGCGATACAAACAAAATGCCCTCCTTGGCAACAAACAGCACACAACTGGATTATATAAAGTGTTCTATGTAGACTGTGACACACAAAAGCACACATGATACTGTGCGCCTTTCAGCCCCAAGCAAGTTAGGGTAGGCTAGAGTTGAAACCCAACAAGAGCCCGTAATCATGGCTCAAGCATGTCAATAACCAAATGATTTAAATGAACAAAACAGAACTGCACAATACAGACAAGAAGCCCTCGTCTCTAGAAAAGCATGAATCAACAGAAACAAACCTGGTGTACATGAAAGTCTAAAACCAGAGTTCAAATTACCCAACTCATACATGCATCTGGCAAAATGCACATATACATTAAATGCCAGTAATTTATATTTAGATAAATCAGGAAATAGGTTCAGTACAGGGTCTACACAAGAATAAAACATGGCTAGAGGTTAGCAAACTCTGCAGATAAGCGCTAACAGGGTGTAGATGATGGATTTGGGAGATGAGGTACCTGTCCTCACTCCTCACCTTTTTTAGATATAAAAGACCTCCCCCATTCCTATCTTGCATCGCATCTCCAGATCAGGACAGAACAGATCACTTCATGCATGCAGTGGATTAGGCTCATGTGTATTCCAAATCGAGTGATAAGGGATGTGAGCGATGAGGTGCCAGTCCTCCCCCTCCCACCTATCACAGCGCCTCTCCAGATCAGGGCAGTCCCAGATGAACAAACTCTGCAAAGCCCTGAGGTCCTTTATCCCCTCAGGCAAAGATTTGATTCTCGGGCAATCATAGATTTCGAGCTCTTGAAGACAGATAGTGAGGTGGCAGATGGATTGTGGAAGGAAGGTCACCCCTGGCAGACCTCTAATCATGAATTTGCGTAGACAGCAGAGCTCTCCCAGGCAATCGGGCAATTGTTGGAGTGCATCGCACCATCCTATCTTGAGGGACTGGAGAGATGTGAGGTGTCCCATTGATTGGGGAAGGCTGCTCAGTCTATCGCAGTGCTTGATGGTCAACTCTTGCAGAGACCGGAGTTCCCCTATTGACTCCGGCAAAATGTGAATACGAGGGCATGCTGACACTTCTAGGGACTGAAGGGACGTGAAGTTCCCCAAGCTCTCTGGCAGCTTGGTTAGCACACGATAATACTTGATCTTCAATGACTCCAATGCTGTCATGTGTTGCAGTTTCTCCCAGCCATGCCTGGCTCCTAATCCTGTCACTTTCCACGGTTCAAGCTTATTCAGGTGGCTAAAACCAGGGGATGAAGAGGACCCTTGGCGTTGGCATGGTAACTGCAGCAGCAGCTCACTGTCCCACAGGTGCAATTGCTGCAGCGACGGAGGAAAGTGCGGCTTCACCTCCAACTTCGGACAATGAATTATATCTAACTCTGTTAGGCAATTACCAACTAGGATGGCTTGTCCCAACTGAGGTGTGAAATTGCAGCAGCCTCCCCCCTCCTCACCATCAGGCATGGACCTCTCTGCTACCATCCACACCTCTCTCAAACTCGGCAGGCACTCCATCTTCAACTTCACCAAGGAAGGAAATGGGCCTCCACTTATGCTCTCAAGAGAAAGCATACTTCGCAGATAAAGTTCCTCAAAACAAGGCAACTCTACAAGACCATGTACATGCTTCAAATTCGGGAAATGAATTAACTTCACCACCCTCAAAAATGGGAAGGGAGTAGGCCCTCGTACTGCATCAACAACTTGATTCTGCATCCACCGTGCATATTGCCTACCTAAATATGCATGAATTTCAAGCTCTTTAATCCCAGGTGGTGGTTCTAGGCCATCGAGCACATCCTGCTCCAATTTAGTATTTATCTCTTTCGTGCCACTCGCCACCCACATTAGACCCAATCTCTGTAGGTTTGTCTTTCGTTTCAAGCATGCCTTGTGAGCATCATTTGGGTCTATCCCATGTGGAATACCTCTAATTGTTAGTTCATCACCAATCCTAGATACATTTGCAAGCTCTGAGATTCTTGCAAACTTTTCTTCCTTACCCACAACAAATAAGCCCAACTTCTGTAGTCGACTGAGCTGTCCAATGCCTACAGGCAAGGCTCCCAGTTTTGTACAACATTTTAGGTTCAAAACTCGAAGTTTCTCCAAGTTGCCGATGCCTTCAGGCAACTCTACTAGCCCACAACAACCCTGAAGGTCTAAATACTCAAGATTTGTTAGTACTGTGATAGTTGATGGAAGCCTCTCAATTTTGGTGTCACATAGCATTAGAACCCTTAGCTTCTCATTTCTACCAATGGAGTCTGGCAACCCTGTAAGGTCATTGCAATAGCGAAGATCAATGCTTGAAATCATTTGACAATCCCCAATAGAATCTGGTAAGCATTTTAACCCTCGACACGATGATAGGTTCAGTGTCCTTAACTTAAGCAACTTACCAATAGAGTCTGGTAAAACTGTAAGCCCCCAGCAATTGGAAAGATTAATGCTTGAAATCATTTGACAATCACCAATAGACTCTGGTAAGCATTTTATCCATTCACATCTCGACAGGTTCAGTGTTCTTAACGTTTGCAGCTTACCAATAGAGTTTGGCAACACTTTAAGCTCAATGCAATTCAAAAGACAAATGCTTGAAATTACTTGACAATCACCAAAAGATTCTGGTAAACTCTTTAGGTATTGACAACCTGACAAGTTTAGTGTTCTTAACTTCTTCAGCCTACCAATGGATTCTGGTAGCTCAACAAGAGAAACACTATGTGTTACATGAAGTGCTTGCAGGCTCCAAACATCTGAAATAGCCTCAGGGAGTTTTTCACAATGCAGTCTTGATATGGAAAGATATTTTAAATATTTAACCTGAAATATGGTGTTGGATATTGCTGACATGCCAAGAAATACAACTGTGATACTGCGCAAGTGCATTGCGTGCTTCAGTGCCATGTCATATTTGTAATTGTGACGGCTAGTAACATATAGAGCCCGTGTCTTTTCAAACATATTTGTGGGCACGGAATTTTTTGGCTCCTCAATGCAAGAAACATAAGTGTACCTCTTTGTGGAATTGGTTGCCTCCCTTGGCATGTCAAGTAAAATTTCATCACCCAAGATGTTCAGGGCAAGATCATGAACCAAATCGTGCATTTCACATTTCACTCTCCCATCTTCTTCTTCAACATTTTGTAGGAAAGACACTTGCACAAGACAATCAAAGTGCTTGTCGCCAACATACTCCAAGTCCAAGTAATCAACATCGTCATCCTCTACAGTGATCATATCATGAGCAATCCATAGGTCAATCAATTGTTCTTTATCAATCTTATCACCTTTAGGAAACACTGAACAGATTGTAAAACACTGCTTGAGATTAGATGACAAATGGAAATAGCTGGACCTTAGGCATGTGGCTACTCTACCTTCTTTACCATTAACATTTGACAAATTTTTATCTTTCATGGCCTGCCACTCTTCTATCCGTTCCATGCCATGAAGAGAACCTGCAAGAACTTTAATAGCTAGTGGTATCCCACCACATTTTTTCACAATCTCTTTTCCGACCTTTATAAAGTCAGACTCTAAAAATTTCACAGGCATCCTAAAGCTTTGTTGGAACAACTGCCAACTGTCATCCAGAGACAAGGGTCGCAAACAAAGCTGGTATGTGGATCCCACTACTTCTGCGACATTTTTACTGCGAGTAGTGAGTAAAATCCAACTTCCAGGTGCACCATCTTTGAGATATTCCATTATTTTGTCCCATTGATTTTGGGACTCGGTCCAAACGTCATCCATTACAATCAAAAACTTCTTCTGAGTCAACCCCTCTTGGATTCTCTTGTTCATATACCTCAAGGAAGGCTGTCCCGAATCTTTATCAGCAAAAGCCTCATATAGTTTCTTAATGATCTTTTCGAAGTCAAATTCTTGTGACACATGAACCCATAGTCTCACTTCAAAATGCTTAACTATTGTTTTGCCATCATTGAAAACTAGCTTAGCTAGGGCAGTTTTGCCAGATCCACCAAGTCCAACTATGGAAACTATCTTGATTTCTTCATCATAATTCTCTACCAGATTAGATATCATTTGGTGCTTCTCTTGGTCTCTTCCAAGTATTGCTGTCTCATCCCCGACAGGCAATGTTTGCATATTCACAGCTGACATGTTTATATGGGCAGCAGGATCATGGCCAAATATTGCAGTCAACTCGGTTCTTTGCTTCACAATCTTGGCAAATCTCTTCTTGATTTTCTTGATCTTTTTGGCTGCTTTGCATTGAAATATAAATGATTCTGTTTTTGTGTGCAGGTACCTGGACACAACACCACCAGCAGCATCATGTTTTTCAGCATTTATCTGGAACTCATCCACAACGTCATCAACATCATATGCAACTTCTTTCAACTTTCTGAGCCATGGAGCATCCACTGTAACTCTATCTCCTGCTGCTTCTAGATGGCAATTAATCTCCTGAACCAGATCTTGGAGCTCGTGGAGGTCCTTTTCGACACCTATTATAGAGCTGTACTGTTTTATGACCAGTGGAGCTAACTTGTTGCTTACAATCTTCAGCATTCCAGTTACTGCAGCAAACAGTACAGAGGCTTCCACACCCACCATGTTTTTCCTGTAAATTGAATTTTCAAATAAGCAGGTGATTTTGGGCAAAAGAGTTCACAAAGAAACTATTCCACAATAGGATGTTTACAAGATGCTACTAACTGGGCCATATGGTACTAGTGCTTTCATGAGTAAATGTGTAATTATCGCTTTCCACTGCCATCAGTCTTGTTAGTGCCAACAAGGATCTGACAGAAGTGCAGAAGACAGTGATTGGTGGTACTGATAATAATGTAGATGTAGCCCTTCAGCCTCTGAGTTGCTGCTGCCTAGATTATGGATGGACCTTAGAGCCTTAAGGTCTTGTCATTAGCATCATAAGGAACCATAAGAGGACAGATGAATGTTATTATCATGTAATATTGTTTTGTGACCAGATTAATTGTGTCTTATTTTAACTAAACTATGATTAATTCAGAAAATTATATGATAGAATTGTACTGAACAGTATTGAAGATATCTGACCTTAGAAAACAAGTATGCTAGCTGCTTCCCACGATTTCCACTATTTTGCAGGCAGCTTCGTCCAGTGTTCTTGTTCCTAACATAATAGACATAATAGGGGGCCAAACGAGAAAGTTCATAACAGAACTACTGAGCATAGGCTATGATATGCAGCACATGAAAAAGAAGGAAGCTAGTGCCTTTTCCTTCAAAACTGATGATAGGCCCCAGATTTCACTAAACCAACTATTTGTATGCAAAGTGCAGTGAAATGGAATAGATGGCAAATCACAAAACATTTATTTGATGGTGCTAAGACTAGCATACCACAGCATGAAGCACTGAAGCGTCCTTGTATTTGTTATGACCTGTGATTTAGGAGTGTTCAGCCTTGAGTTGATTGAACAAAGAACAAAGGTCATGTTATTTGCCAAGAAATTACCAGAAAGGAGCAAGGAACCTAACTAATTAAGTAAATAGGTGCTGTATAGTTAAAATACCTGGAGACCATCAGATATGCTGCTCCTGCTTGTGCCATTTACATGCGTTGCCATCCTTTCCTCAGTTCCTCCTATGCAAAGTATGCAGATCAGAGGTTTCCGGATGTGAGATCCACTTTTATGACATCTCCTGAAGGGTGAGCTTCAGGACCTGGGTTGCAGAATAGAAGGCAAATGGTAACTTAACTAGCGTGTGGCAAGACATTCCTTTGACAAGTACATCAACTTGCTTTGCTTCAGTCCGGAAATAAAAACAGAGCAAATTTAATGCCGACAGTAGGTAGGGTGACATCGCGACGACTTGCCGGCCGTTAGTCAAGCCTCCCTGCCCCACCCAGACATGCTTGTGTGAGTTTGTCCAGAGATGACGAGCAATGAGAACGACACAATTTATTATAGTGATGATGATGATGTATTCAGCGATGGCACCGCAGAAATATCAAATCTGCTTGGTCACTTGTTCCAGTATGCCGAGCAAATAGGTCTCCCCTTCTCTTTATCTCCTACAAAAGGAGTAATGTGCTGTCTTTGGAAATGTTCACATGCTGCGCAGAGAGAAGCAGCCAAGAGTGATTGCCAGCGTAGAAAAAAGGCGTTGTTCCACACTATTCATCATGCCACAAGATGGAGGGAGGGGCCAAACAAACCAAGCCAAGCCAAGCCCAGGCAAGCAAGGAGCCCGGAACTGGCGGGGAAGAAGATGGCGCGAGGTGTGTGGCGACTGGCGAACGCGCTTTGTTGTTTCGTTTGACGTTGAAGCAACGAGGCTCCACCGGTGGCGCATTTCGTCGAGCGGGAAGCGAGCACTGCCTTATGTTGCAGCATCTGCACGCTCGCCGGCGTACCCCACCACCAAGGCTCGCGATTCCACGCGCACGCGCAGGGGGCGCGCGGTGGCCAAGTGTGCAGCGGTTCCCTCCCAATGCCCGTGGCACTGCGGCCCTTCCCCGTTCCCACTGCTACTTCTTGTTCCGCATCCCGTCATCCCCTGGCCGCTCAGCACACTCTACTCTACTTTGTTTGCTTCGTCTCTCTGTCATGCCGCCCGCACTCAGGACGACGAGACAGACGAGAACGAGAAGTGAAGCCGTGGACAGACGAGGTTATCCGCAGGGAATCCAGCGTTGGCGACGAATACACGCGGCCGCCGACAACCAAGCGCGACGTCCCAACCCCAGGTGTATTCGCCATCAAAGTCATGTCTTGCCGTGCGTGTGCTGTTCAAGGTGGAGATGCAGACGACAGAACATGGTTAACTTTTGGGTTAGCAGAAGCCCTCCTTGGCTCTAGAAGAGTATGACTCTTAACAGATATGGACCTGCTGGTTCACCTGAAACCAGAGTTCAAATTAGCCAACTCGTACATGCATCTGGCACAAGCTGGGCATGTGTCCAAGTGGTGAGTCGACCATTTTGTGTTGGAGGTAGAAGGAAAGCAGAGATTTACATAGAAATATGATTTGCTTACTGGCAACCAGTTGTTGTGCGGCATAACAAGGAACAGCAATGGCCTTGGCAGCAAGTAGTTAGATGACTTCAATTGCAAATTTCCATTAGAAAATGTGAATACATATGCAAATGCGCAGAGCAGGCTGTCTGAGCACTTGAACCTAAAGGCATCTGCAATGAATAAAAAAAAATATAGGAAATAAGCTCTCTAGTGAATCTACACAAGAAAAAGGTGACTGCTCATAGCTACAGCTGAAAAGAGTACAACAAACTCACCTGATTAACTTGGAAAAATCCTCCCCACACGGCCACACCCCATTGATCTGTCTCTAAAATAAAATCATGACATGAGGGATGTGGAAGATGAGGTGCCAGTCCTCCCCTGCTTCTCTGAAACTCTGAAAGATAAGTGACTGACAACAGGCACGCCCATCATGTTAACTCGGCACCACAACAAAAACGCTTGATGTTCTGAAACAGTGAAATGTGAATTTTCATATGTACTGTAGATGAAATCAAACAAACACACTGCATGTTCTGATGAAAACACTGGGTCTGTCTGACAAAGCAGAGCCGTGCCCTTAATACAACTGAAGGCTACATGCGCCCATGGAGAATAAACACTGCACTTCACCAATTTATTTACTTCATGGCATCAGGCATCAAAGGAAATTTGCCGCAGCTCCCTTGAGTACAGGCAACATGGAAGTAGTGAGCAGTAAGTAGGTAACACGTTTCCTTCGTGGCAGTGGCAGTGGCAGTGGCAGTGGCAGAGGCAGAGCAGAGCTCGAGGATGCCGCCATAGTCTTTTGGGTTAGCAGAAGTCCTTGGCTCTACAAGTGCATGACTCGAACAGATATGGGCCTGGTGTATCAGAAACCAGAGTTCGAATTAGCCAACTCGTACATGCGTCTGGCATAAGTGGAGAGTCGATCATTTTGTGTTGGAAGGAAAAAGGTAGAAAGAAACTAGAGAATTACCTGGAAATATGATTTGCTTACTGGCAACCAGTTGATGTTGTTATGCGGGCATAACAAGTAACAACAATGGCCTTGGGAGCAACTAGTTAGATAATTCGAATTACAGATTTCCCACTAGTTAGTGTGAAACACATGTGCAAATTTCCTGAGCAGGCTGATGAGCACTTGGACCTGGAACCAATGAAAATGAATAAAGAATAATTAGGAAATAGGGTCTCTAGTGAATGTATACACAACGAAAAAGGGACTGCTCATAGCTACAGGTACAAATAATACAACAAACTCACCCGATCTGGCCAAATCCTTCCCACACGGCCACACCCGGTTCATCAGTCATAACAAAATATTTTGACATCAGGGATGCGGGAGATGAGGTGCCAGCCCTCCCCCGTTTGGCTCTTGCAGCGCCTCGCCAGATCAGGGCAGCGGTAGATTCACAATTGCTTCAGAGCGGTGAGGCCTTTTATGTCCTCAGGCAAGGATTGTATTCCGGGGCAGTTCCAGACGCTTAGCATTCCAAGGGAGACGAGACCTTTAATCCCCTGTGGCAACGATGTGAGGCCCGTGTAGTTTCTGATTGAGAGCATTTCAAGGGAGACGAGGCCTTGCATCCCCTGCGGCAAGGATGTGATGCCCGGGCATTCATGGATTTCGAGCACTTGTAGGGAGGTGGTGAGGCGGCAGATGGATTGTGGAAGGCAAGTCAGCTCTGGCAAGCATTGAATCTCAAGTTGGCGTAGAGAGCGGAGTTCTTCCAGGCAGTCGTCGGGTAATTGCTGAAGTGCACTGCACCCTGCTATCCTGAGCAACTGGAGGGATGTGAGTTGACCCATAGATTGCGGGAGGCTGTTCAGGTTTTCACACTTTTCAATGGTCAACTCTTGCAGACACCAGAGTTCCCCTATCGACTCAGGTAGCACGTGGATATTAGACCACCGGGATGTGAGGTTCCACAAGCTCTGGTAGCTAGACCACCGGCTCAGTCTCAGGGACCGAAGGGATGTGAGGCTCCACAAGTTCTGGTAGCTAAAACTGGGGGACGAAGAGGACCCTAGGCAGTGGCCTGGTGACTGCAGCAGCTGCTCACTGCCATCCAAGTACAAGTTCTGCAGCGACAGAGGAAGGTGCGGCTTGACCTCCAACTTAGGGCAATCACTAATCTCTAACTTTGTTAGGAAATTACCAACTCGGACTTGTCCCAAGTGAGGTGTCAAATTGCAGTAGCCTCCCCTCTCTTCTCCATCAGGCATGGTCCCCTCGGCTAACAGCCACACCTCTGCCAAACAATCCATTTCATCCATCTTCAACTTCATCAGTGAAGGAAATGGGCCTCCACTTATGCTCTCAAGAGAAGGCATCCATTTCAGCTCAAGCTTCTCCAAACAAGGTAGCTCCACAAGCCCGTGTAGATTTTTCAAGTTTGGGAAGTTATATAGCCTCATCACCCTCAAAAATGAGAAGGGAGCACGGCCCCGTACTCCACCAACTTGACTCTGCATCCACCTTGCATATTGCCTGCCTGAATACATATGAATTTCCAACTCTTCAATCCCAGGTGGTGCTTCTAGACCATCAAGCACATCCTGCTCCAATTTAGTATTCACCCCTTCCACGCCATCCAATTTAATTTAGTGTTCCACTCTTCCTTATCATTCACCATCCAATTTAGTTTCAACCTATGTAAATTTGTCTTCTGTTTCAAACATGCTGTGTGTGCATCGTTCGGGTCCAACACATGTGAAATACCTCTGATTGTTAGTCCTTCACCAATCCTAGATACATTTGCAAGCCCTGAGATTCCTGCAAACTTTTTTCCATTACCCACAACAAATAAGCCCAACTTTTGTAGTTGGCTGAGCTGTCCAATGCATACAGGCATCCCCCCCAATTTTTTACAATCTTTTAGGTTTAGAACTTGAAGCTTCTCCAAGTTGTCGATGCCTTCAGGCAACTTTGCTAGCTCACAACAACCCTGAAGGTCCAAACACTCCAGATTCCTCAATTTTGTTATACTTGATGGTAGCCTCTCAACATTGGTGTGACCTAGCCTCAATACTCTTAGCATTTTGTTTCTGCCAATAGAGTTTGGTAACGCTGTAAACTTCATACATTTGCTAAGATCAATGCTTGAAACCACTTGACAATCACCAATAGATTCTGGCAAACACTGTAGCTTTGCACAAATTGATAGGCTCAGTGTTCTTAACTTCGTTAGCTTACCAAAGGTTTCAGGCAAACTGTGGAGATCACTACGGGTAATATGTAGAGCTTGTAGGGTCCAAAAATCTGAAATGGCTTCCGGGAGTGCTTGACATCTCAGTCCTGAAATCGCAAGATATTTCAAATTTTTGACCTGGAATATAGCATTGGGCACTGCTACCAAAGACATATACTCCATGGTGATACTACGCAAAGGTGTTGCATCCTTCAATGTGTTGCCAAATATTGTATCATCATCCTTCTCAGAAGGAGGACAAACAAAAATAGCACGTGCTTTTTTGAAAGTTTCTTTGGATGGAAGGTTTCCTGGTTGTTCCATTAAAGAAAAGTATCTGTAGTTCATTGTGGCAGTGGCTGCCTTATTTGGTACACAAAGTGAAATTTCATATTCTAGTATGGACCGAGCAAGATCATGAATCAAATCATGCATCTTGCATTTCACTCTAAAATAACAATTTTCTTCCACATCTTGTAGAAAAGACATTTGTACAAGAGAATTAAAGCTCTTATGTCCATACTCCATATAATCAACACCATCTGCACCAGTGAACATACCATGAGCAATCCATAGGTCAATCAACTGTTCTTTATCAATATTGTGTCCTTTAGGAAACAGCGAACAAATTGCAAAGCACTGTTTCAAACGAGAAGGCAAGTTCAAATAGCTCAACATCAAGCAAGCAGATACTATACACTCTTTACCCTCAACATCTAATACATTGCTATCCCTCATGGACTTCCATTCTTGTATTTGTTCCATGCCGTGGAGGACACCTGCAAGAGCTTTAATTGCTAGAGGCACCCCAGCACATTTTTTAACTATCTCTTTTCCAACCTTTACAAATTCTGAATCCAAATCTTCTGTAGGAATTACTAAACTTTGCTGGAAAAGTTGCCAGCTGTCATCTAGAGATAAGAATGGCAAATCAAATTGGTCTACAGATCGCACTGTTTCTGCAACTCTTCTACTACGAGTAGTGAGTAAAATCCTGCTCCCAGGTCCACTACTCTTGAGATGCGCCATAAAATTTTCCCACTGAATTAGGGATTCAGTCCAAACATCATCCAATACAAGCAAAAGCCTGTTTCCAGTCAACTTGTCTGAGATTGTTTTGATCATATACGGCTGGGCATGCTGTCCGGGATTATTATCAGCAAAAGCTTCAAATAGTTTCTTGATGAGCTTGCCAACATCAAATTCTTGTGACACATGAACCCATAGTCTGACTTCAAAATGCTTCTCTACAATGCTACTATCATTGAAAACCAGTTTAGCTAATGTAGTTTTCCCAGAGTCACCAAGTCCAACGATGGAAATAGCCTTGATTGTGTGTTTATCGTCTACTAGTTTAGATATTATTTGGTGCTTCTCTTGGTCTCTTCCGAGTACTGATGCCACATCTACAGTAGGCAATGTTGTCTGGTTAGCATTAGTCTGACTCATATCACGAGCAGCATGCCCAGCTAGTAAGTTATTTGCTATGGCATTAAATTCAGTTCTTTGCTTCACAGTTGCATCGAATCTCTTTTTGATGGCCTTGAGCTTACTGGCTGCCTTGCATTGAAGTATGAGAGAGTTTGGTTTTTTGCAAAAATATCTGGACATAACACCAGCAACACCATGGGCATCATGTTCCTCAGCCTTCAGCTGGAACTCATCAACAATGTCATCAACATCATAAGCTATATCTTTCAACTTTCTTAGCCAATTAAATGCTAGGGTATTTGGAGAAACTTTATGTCCTACTGCTTCCAACCAAATGTTGATCTCCTGAACTTGGTCTTTTAGCTCTAGCAGATGCTTCTGGACACCAACTATCAAGCTGTACTCCTTGATTAGTAGTGGAGATAGCTTATTGCTAACAATCTTCAATATTGCAGATACTACAGGAGCTTCCATACCGACCCTTTTTTCTAAATGTCTTTTCTCACTCAAATTTCCTATGCAAATAGAATTTTGAAATCAGCATCTATGTTGTAAAAAGCATAAAGGTCTCTTCTTAATATAATGAAGTGCAGTTATCCTGCATTTTCTAGGAAAAAAAAGCATAAAGTTTGCAAAATGAACTGTGCTACAACAGATTTTTGACAAGTTACAACTAATTGGCTCCTATAGTGTGCTTTCATGCCTCTTCGTGCACCATGCTATCAGTATTACTAGTGCTAATCAAGATGTCAAAGAAGCTCATGCAACAATGGTTGATCATATGGATATCTTACCTGTGGGAACAAGTGTATCCCTTTAGCTTCTTTGTTGATCAAGTGCTTTTTTGCAGGCACACCCTTACAGCCTTCTTTCTGGAAAGATTAAAATACCATAGCTTGAATCACAAAAGAAGTGGCACCTTTCATGACTTGGTGTTGGTCCTTGAGTACCTGTCCATAGTTGGGAGAAAGACCAAGTTATTACCCAAGAAATTGCTAGTGAAAGCATGCAGATTGTTTACAAAGTGGAGCACAAATGGATGAACTTAGCAAGAGTAAAGAACAGAAGGAATAGATCTAGATAGCCAGAGATGAGAAAGTTTCAGTGCTTCTGCTAGCTTGTGACGCTTGCCCGTGAAGTTTGCATCTGCCGACCAAGGCCACCTAACAAGGACATGAGATTAATGAGAATTTGCACAGCCTCTGTTATTTAGCCAAGAAATTTCTGGTGGTGCAAGCAGAAAGTGTAGTAGCAGGAGTCAGAGCACAAGGAAATGGAGAATGGAACGAAGAGGGTGCTATATTCTTGCATTGCTTAAAAGTAGAGTAATACCTGGAGCTCAGATGTGTCGATGTTGCTTGTGATCTCTCCAAATGCTGCCCTGCTTTTTATCATAAGCAATCGATAAAGAAGTGTGTGCTAGTTGGAGGTTTGGGTCCCTCGGTTTGCAACTTAGCTTATTATACTTGAGCATCTTGGACCTAGCTACCAGGACACAGCAAACAAAGGAGGGTCTCTCCGTGAAGAAAAATTAAAACAAATGCATGTGGGAGGCTAAACAAAGTAACATCCCCAACAAATTAAAGCACAGATTCCCTTGCAGGAGGGCATTAGAATATGAAAACGTGTTTGAATCTGTAATTGGAACAATGACCTGTTTGTGATGGAGTGGTGATACGCGTATTACTACCTGTAAAAGCTTATTATTTATATGCAGGCAATGCAGCATTTAGAGACTTTGTTAACTCTGGGCACTCAAACATTTCCATTCTTTATCAAGTACAGTTTAATACTTCACCAGCAGCATGCCTTACTTCGTTATAAAGAGTATTGTGTGTATTTTCTGAGCCTTGCATGGTGAAGCCAGTAAGAATGGTGTCGTCTTGGAGTTTAGGTATTGGATGCTTATTGGTTGGGAAGGTGCACTAAGAGCCTTAAACAATGCATGCTGAACTGGAAGTGTAAGTCAGCACTGATGATCTGTACCTGTTGACACCATTTTTGGACACGTGTCAATATAGGCCGAAAACTGTGCCGATCGGCAAGGGAGTGGTTGTGCTTTAAAAGCTTACTTTGCTTTGAAGAATGGCTAGCAGGTGGTTGCCGATGAAGGTCAATATGATCTTGCCGATGAGAACAGGAGGCTGTTGCCGATGGAAAGAGAAGCATAGTTGCCGATGGGAAATAGAGCTGAAGAACGTGGAAAGCAGAGCTGAATCATTATCGATGGGTTTTGCCGATGGAATCTACAGAGATGAGGAGCGTGCCGATAGAGGTTTCATCGCAAGCAATGGATAAGCAAACTGGCAATATTTATGCCAATATTTTAGTAGTTTACTTTTGAGTCCGACCTTGGTGCGAGTCATTATTTTTTTTATTCCTTAAAGATAAGACTCGTTTAGGTAATACTTTGTCGTGTCTGTTTAGAACTCATAGTACCAGGGTATAAATATGTACCGAGAGGCAATGTAGAAAAAAACCCAATCAAATACAACAAATTTATTACTTTTATCTACTTTTCAAGCAATCTACTTTTCGACGACTTCG
>CM041633.1:3320949-3435309 GCA_023333625.1 Bothriochloa decipiens
TATTACTTTTATCTACTTTTCAAGCAATCTACTTTTCGACGACTTCGTCACCAGTACCTTTTCCTTTTCAACGAGTTCTTTCAAGAATCGACGGGCTGCGTCAACTTGATCTCCGGCGACCTTGCAGGTTCCGCGTCTACCGAGCACGATTCAGGCTTTGACGTCCGGGCGTATCGCTGTCGTCTCGTCTGATCTGTTCAACAGTTATCGAATACCTTCTGAGCTTTGACGTCCGGGCGTATCGCTGTCGTCTCGTTCGGATCTTATTTAAATTTATCATCATTGTCGATTAACAGGTCAAATCGACTGGCACGCCTTGATATCGAACTAGGGTATTAGCCTGGTGTGTTTGCAGATCCAACGCCTTTTTGCATCAACAGTACCAAACTTTGGTTACATACAAAATCCCGTACGATTTCAATGCATCCTCCAAAGTGCAAAATATAACCCAACCATGCCATGCCGTATCACTACAGGAATTCCACGGTGTGGTGGGCAAATTAAAATCCATATTCACCGGTGTTCGATGCTCACTGTTTGCCTTCACTTGGAGACGTGTAACTTATAGGTAGGTCTATTTCCTGTATACTTGGTAGGTCTGTTTCTTCTTATTCACTATTACTACACCCAACTACTACCACTACCCTATAGTAGCATTGGTATCTGTTGGAATGCTTTTGCTATTATGCGCGTTGCATTTGTATATTCAGGCGAGTCGGGCACTTTCGCTTTGCATATAGTGCCTGCTGAGTAGGAAATGCGTACGGGATAGAATAATAAATCAACTACTTGCAACTTAAATAATGACAACTGTGCTGGATTTCTCCACCTCCACGGCTCCACGGATGCAAATGCAATGGAAACTCAAGGGAGGCAAGTTGACAGACAACGACGGGAATTGGAAAGCTTTGCTACCTGTGGAACATTTTGCCGAACAGGCGGTGAGCGGGGCGGGCCTTCTGTTGCCGCCAGCGAGCACTGGTGCGCCCCAGCAGCCTCCATCGTTGCACAGCCACAGTTGCACATTAGCGCGCCTCTACCATGGCCGTGGCCCGACACCCTCGACCTCGAGGCCGCGTGCAGTGCAGGCACCGGGGCCATCCCATGCCCAAGGAGGCAGGCGACTGACTGGTCGGCTGCTCCTTGTTCCGCGCGCCTGCAGTTGTACATGGCTGCCCGTCGGGTGGGATAAGCCAGCCGATGGGCAAGCACGGCAACGGGCCGACAAACAGGTCATGCGCGGAGGCCTGGCCGTCGGCCCAGGCACGGCATTATGGGCCTTTTTCGTGCCGGGCCGGCCCGATGAGCACGGCCTCTCCAGCAAGCCGAGCCGGCCCTAGGCCCGTGCCTCCATGCCAGCCCTGCGGAAAGGAAGGAGAAGGTTCCCCGAGGGCCACCGTCACTCGCAAGGGAGGGAGGAGCTCGAGGCCGTAATAGGTTCAGAATTGGGCCCAACTCGGCCCATCAGACGCGCAAATGGGGAGGAGGGTTCGGACGTCAATAGGTCCGGACGTCCGAACACGCTAGTAAAATCCAGTACATTGGCAGTAAAATCTCCGGTTCCAAGTTGATAAAATTCTGTCAAGTTACTATTCCCCGATATATAACAGTATACAGGTAGCGTTCTTGGAGCATAATCTGTTCGTATCACTCTGCGTTCAAAGGCACATGCCTTCGCAAACTGTGAAAGCAGCATAGCTACAAGAGCGCATGGACCTGGGAGAACATGATGAACATCTGTTGCAGAGACTGAAGTTCCCCTACCCGGTCGCGCAACATGAGAATAGCAGAGCAAGCGAACAGAGTCAGAAGACCGGGGTGGATGTGAGGCTCGCAAGCTCACAGGCAGCTCGGGAGGAATTCATCTCCAATGACCCGAGTGTTGTCAAGTGCCTGCAATCGTAACCCATAGCCCAAGCCCAAGCTTGTTCATTGGCCTGCAGTTGCTCGCTGCTCTCCGACAACTGCAGGTTCTCCAGTGCAAAGGCATGTGTGGCCTGACCTTCATTCAACCTCAACTTAGCACAGTGACGTTGACAATGCCTTCTTAAGCCTTCGACGCTGAAGCAACACGCTGCTCTTTTTGATAAGAGAACGGTGGCATTACATTTCGTCCGTTTGCCAAGGACGCGCAGTCAGGCAAGCGCGTGGGCTCATGGCTCAATAAAAGACTGAAGGATAAGGAGTGTTTTCCTTCTCTTCTGAAAATCTTTTTCACAAGTACCCATTGAGTAACAGCAGCACAACAATTACGAGATTGTAGCTGACAAAGCATTAAACTCAGTTTTCCTTTTCAAACAATGCCCTACGGCTATGAGCACACAAAGGACCATCAGAGAATTGGCATTCCCTGACATTGAAAACAAACAAGAATATTTCAACAAACAGAGCACTCTCAAGCCCTATTGAGGATCATGGGCTTGTCGCAAACAAAATCAATCTTTTTCCATCACATAATCACAGTTTCCGATCATAATCACCTGTCCCAACATACCCCTAACACTGTATTACGGCATGAATAAAGTTCCATAAAACAGGATACTCCTAACAATAGAGCCATTCCATTAACAACTATAACAGTACAAAGGGGGAGGGGGTAGCCAAAGTGTGTGATAAAAAGGAACTACACTAATCATGAAAGCAAGCAACTCAAGTTGACTGGAAGGAGAATATGGGCAGATTCACTATACTAGATGGCTTAATCAAAAAAATAGGCAAGAAATGAGGATTTGCCACTACATTGTCACACTTACTTGTGTACATGGCCAACATTTGAAATATCCTAAAATTGCAGAATCAACCAAAATTGATAGAATGCATTTGTAACTCACTTCAGTGTGTAGGATTATAGAAAACCCATGCATAATTTGTTCCCTAGTGCATTTGAGCATCAGCTGCAAATTAAGAATCACTTGGAACCTATAAACAAACCAAGTCCCTTGTGCCAGTACCTAACACCAATAATGCTATCAGTACTCTAATGCTATCACTACTCTGATAGTTGCATAATCAATTCAACTAAGCATAAACAGACAGAAACTAGCACAGTGAACTAAACACAAAATCCACAGTGAACTAAACACAAAATGGATACCGATAAAATTTTGAAGCCAAATCATGGGCTACATGAAGATAACAAGCAAAACATACTTTCGACGATAGCTAATAGGCGAACACATTATAATTACTCGACAGAGATAATATCAAGCAAAACATAATCAATAGTCTTCAAAAATCTCTTCATCGATTCCACAATGACAGTCTAACACATTACGGTAAAACAGCAGCTAGATATAGAGATAAACAGCTCCATGACCAGGAAATGAAGCCGAACGACCTTGCAGATTCGCGTCCCCGCAAGCAACCGCTCATCGGTACGACTTCTGGAACCTGGCGCGGGCGCCACGGCCGCCAAACTTTTTGGGCTCGCAGCGTCTGGGGTCAGCAACGAGAAGAGTGCGGTCGTAGCGCGCGAAGATGTCCTTGACCTCCTTCTTCGCGGCCTCGTCGACGTACTTCTGGTAGTACGCCACGAGCCCCTTGGCGACGGCCTGGCGAATCGCATAGATCTGCGAGGTTTTCCCGCCGCCGCGGACGCGGATCCGCATGTCGATGTCCTTGAAGCGGGACCTCCCCGCCAGCAGGATGGGCTCGAAGGCCTTGAGACGGAGCATCTCCGGGCGGATCAGCTCGATGGGAACGCCGTTGACCTTGATGAGGCCACGGCCCGGCTTCGTGTACGCCACGGCGACGGCGGTCTTCTTCCTCCCGAAGCACTGCACGGTGCCCGGGGTGGGGCGGCTCAGCACCGCCATGGTGGGGGTTGCGGCTGGTTCGGAGCGGCGGCGGCGGCGCGGCGCTAGGGTTGTTTTTGGCGGCGGAGCTTGGGTGAGGAGCGGGCGGCGGAGAGTGGAGCGGCTGGAGCTTTGTGGGTTTTATAGCCTCACAAGTTAGGGTTTGTGCGGTTGTGAACGAGATCGCCGTCCATTTACATCCAACGGCGGTGCATACAGGTCAACAAGGGATTAGCGATGGCGGGCGCGCAGGCAGCCCAGCACCGAACCACACCGATGGGCCGTACTGGGCTGTCTTTTTTCCTTGTCCCGACCCTTCATGGATAGAGGACATTTATTTCAAATTTTCAAGTATGACAAGAATAATAAATTTCGCTAAAAATGCATAACAAGAATAAATTTTTTGAGGGCTGCATAACAAGAATAAATTAATGAATACTTTGCGCAAAAAGTAACCTTTGCATTGTGATGGCCGGCCGGCTTCTGAACTTATTTGCTGGGATTAAGATGCTCACCAGTGGCTCAGGGTCGACAACGCCTCATACGGTAGCGACAACGCCATACAAGCAGTGGACAGAGATGGCTCCACTAAGGAAGACATTCGTTTTAATTCACTCTCACTCAGGAAGAAGAAAAGTCGTCATAATGTGATCAATGTGCATGTGAGGAGCCTCATCATTTTTGCACAAGCTTACACGTAATTGTTTTTTTTAATCTTGTCAAGCAAAAATCTTGATGGTAGTATGTTACTCTGTTTTCTAAATTTGTTTATCTGAGCACCTGTGAACTCCAATATCTGTTTTTGATTGGTGCAGCATCCGATGGACTCTGGCTTACAACAAACTAAGCTTATCATTTCCTTTTGCTCTGGCTTTGCCGTTATCTGCTGCTTCACATTCTGAACCGGGGCAATATTCTTCGCTTGCCAGTTTATTGCTACACCGTCATTGTTTCTTCATCCTTACCATCACTCGAGACATTTGGACATGATCTTAGTATTACTTAGGTAGAGGCCGGGTCCGCTTCAAATGATGCCAAGCTGGTCAGATCAGGAGCTCACTTAGATTTATAACGAACTGGAACATTTGCCCAACCCTGCTGTGCGGGCAATGTTCAGAGAGGAGATAACCAACAATTCAACAGCAGAAATAGAGATTAATAACGCTTAGAATCAACTACATGCTCTTGTGACCAAAACATTGTTGCAGTACGTACGGCAGTGTTAGACATCAGCATCGTAAACAAATCTTATGAACACGGCATGCTATCCTGGGCGGTCAACTACATCAATCAGGCATGAAAGATCGACAGATCCTAACAGGGAGTGTGGAAGGTCAAGCTATCCGACCTACATGCCTTGGCTGCTTAGTGCTGACCCTCACTGGCTCACTGTCCAGTTGCCTCTGCTCACCGGCGAAATAACTAGTGCATGGCATCCACCTGGAGGCGACCTCAGTAGGCAGTTAGCAGTAGATACCAGTTCAAAATGCACCAAATTTCACCTTCGGAATTGACACCCTTCTGGGACCACAACCGTTGCTGTGTTTGGTAGTCAACACCGGACAGGGAAGGGAGGAAAGAACTACGGTCTACGTCTACTTGGCCGCATACCAATTCTGTGCACACTTGGCATCAACAGCAAGGTCGACCTTCAGGATATTGGTGCCGTAGAAAGGCTTAGACATACACTCAACCACTATGGACTTGGCCAGCTCCACAGACTCTGAAGGCCCTTCCAGTATCAATTCATCATGCACCTGAAAGATGGAGCTGTCAGTTCTGCTAGGTCTAAATTTATGTTGAATTTATTTTTTTTAAAGGACAGAAACTAGATAGTATTCTGGAAAAAAGAATCTACAACCATCAATGTATCCATTTTGACTCAATACGGGATACCAAAGGTCCAGTACTCTAGTTACAGGAGTCATAATTTAAAGCAATGTCCTTTTCAGTTTCAAAGAAGAAATCAAAGTATGCCCCTAACTTTATGCATGAACTACCTGCAAGAGTAGCGTCCAACCAAGCTCCCTAAGACGAGTATTCCTGTCTATCTCAAGCATTGCACACATAGCAACATCAGCTAAACCGCCCTGTGGTGTTCAAAGGAAATAAATTTCAGCACAAAACTAATTTCAACAACGAGTTGGAAACTTGCAATAGACAGTGATCACCTGTACAGAAGCATTGATAGCAGCACGCTCATTGTGACCCCTTTGGCCAGAAGTTGCATGAGCCATATTTGGAAAATGGCGTGATCGCCCAAGCAAAGTATAAACTTCACTCTTCTCATGTGCTAGCTGTTTCTGTTTCTTTTGCCAAGCCTCAACCTCCTTTCTATCGCTATACCAGAGTTTCAGTGTATCTTTCGCTTCCTTGACAGAAACCTGATAAGAGAGGAAGGGTTATAAGAAGCCATGAAAGCCTAAATTTCTTGTAAACATGGCTACACAGAAAGTGTGTTGCTGACTGGCACAAACTCAGTAATCCAAAGCTCAGACTTAAGTGAAATGCACACTGAAGTTAAATTGCTGCTTAATTTGGAGCTATGTTTGTTAGAAAACTATGTACCTTCCAATCACGAGCAAGCCCATGGGCCGTTTTCCCATATAAAATGGAGAAATTTAGCGTCTTAGCTTTCCTCCTCTCAGCACCAAAAGCATCCTACATCACAAGAAAAGCATTAGAGTCCATTTTTTTCATACACACCATGTATATTCTCATGCTAATAACATTTCCTAGATCCATATCCATAATTAACTCCACAGTGTATAGGTTTTGGGCCAGACGACATGGAAGGTAAAAGGAAAAGGAAAGGAAACTGTATGTCCATGGAAGTGCAGTACAAAAGCTAATAACCTAGCAGCGCTGAACATAACTTTAACAATTACAAGGAATCAACATAATTCTCAGAAACACCATTAAAGCTAGCATACCTTCAACAACGGCACGGGAGGTTTCTCTTGACCGGGTTGAGGATGCCACTCAAGAATTACTTTCTCTTCTTCAACAGCCTCACGAATATGCTGATACATGTTCATGGCTGTCCTGGAATGGAAGTCACCGCCAGCTCTGAAAGTATCTAACATGCTTTTACAATCAGCAAGATGCGCAAATATCCTAAGTTCCAGCTACACACAAAACAAATTTCTTTTTTTTTTTTTACTGGGAACTAGTATCATCAGCATACAAACATTCAAAAACTCTACTGCACACAAGCATACCTGACCATAATCAGCAACAATAAGAGTGTTCCCTGGAGCTGCAACAAAAGCTTGGCGGATTTTATACCTATCCTTTTCATGTGCAGGTTGGTTCTGTCACGGAGTACATCACAAGTTCAACAAATTACTTGATGTTGGTATCACAGTACTATAATATTTAAAGCAACCACAGCTTGCAACACTTCACAAGACATTTCTCGTCTTTTAGTTATCATATTAAATACTGCAACAGCCTGGGCTACCTATTTTGGCAGAAACAAAACAGAGCTTATACTTTAATAATATCAGTACCAGTTCTTCATTTATGTTCATCCAATCCACACATATTAAGAAAAAAGAACTTGCCAATCTTAGTATCTAACTGCTTCATACATTCGGGTAACAGATTATTGTCTATCTGAGTACATTAGCTTGAACCTAGTATCTATTGCTTTGTATGACACTGGCTGTTTCGAGCTTGGGCAACTTCCTGTTGGTCCTTTTCTGAAATGATCTAACATGTAGAAAGACAGCCCAAATCCTGCATAATTCTTGACCTCTAGAATATCATTTCATACTGCAAAAAACGTGTATACTCCCTACAATAAAAGTCAACCTGTAAATTGGGTGCCTTTGATGATAAACGCCCTGTTTTTGTGTTGATATTTAAGGAACAGTGGATCCGCCCTTCCTTACATGATATATGATTTCCCTGCCAGGGGAACAATGATATAGTAAATATAATAGGATAAAGATACAGATAGATAACTAAGACTAGTAAGTGATTGCTCGCATAGCCATGACTACTGCAACGCAATCTACATTAGAGTAGGTGGAGCCAGCTCACCTGTAGAGGAAGAATGAACTTGGATATTAATGAGTCGATAGCACGGAACTCACATAAAGTTGCAATGGCATCACATGCTTCTTTTCCTTCCTTTCCTCCTCCAAATGCATCATATGCAGTTCCATAAGAAGAGGTGTCTTCTAGATCACAATTGGAAATTTCAGAATGACTACCACATCCATCATCATTTACATCATCTGTTGGGTAAACAAGATCTGATGGAACTTTGCCAGCCAAATTTCTCAATGCGTCCACACTAACTTTAGGCCAGCCACTTTTAGTAATAAATTTACCAGTTTTCAGGTCTTCCACAATGCTGAAAAGTTCAATTGTGAGATACTTTGGAACCTTCTTGCCTTCTGAAACTGCAGTTTCATCGTTAGGCACTTTAATAGCTTTACTCTTCGGCAAAAATTCACCAGGTTTGTATCTGTACAAAATTAAAAACATCAAGATTTCTAGCAATTGCGTGCAAGAAATATTTAGGATACAACCTTAAACATTCATTGACTAATGTTTTTCTTCCTTTTGTTTTGTATTTAATAGACATACAGGAACCTTTGCTCTCTAAGTGACAGATGGATGATGAAGGATACACAAAATCTGGATACACAAAAGGAACTTTGAAGAGAGAATATATGATGGTGAGGATTATACCGATTGTCTATACCACCAAAGAAGAGTTGTCGAATCTGAGCATCACTATTAACATTCATGTATTTTGCGTCAGGACAACACTTAGATGCCCACTTCCGAAATTTATCCTAATTTGCGCTGTGCAACAGCAACCTTTCCAATCTCTGAAAGGTAAGCACGGTCAACAAGCATTCCAACTGTTTCCATGTTTACAAGAATAGCACCGAAAGGGCGCCAATACTCCTCATAGAAATCGTACAATGAACCTCTGGAGCAACCATCAAAAGTCCAAGGTTTCCTTTCAAGCTTGCTTTTCAAGCTTTCATAAAGCCTCAAAGTACTGATGGAATCTAATGAAGAATAGCAGATCCACAATTCTCTGTCTTCTCTTTGTAAAATTTCAACAAGCTCAATTGCGGTAATCTTCCCTTCTGATCCATCCTTCTTTATCTTTTTCCTACCAAAGATGGTTTTAATTGGTCTCTTCCCTATCTTTTGCAATTCCTTTGAGACAACACCCATGACTCTATGATCATTTGTAAGTCCCTCAAGAGAATATTCTCCATCCTCTCTTGAAGAATCCCAAAGTCTTGCAAGATGCATTGTATCAGCATGAGTTTAGATTTGACTGTGATATATCGTTTACTTCCTTAAATAATTGCAATGACTTCCATTTATACTGCAATAGGCTTATACAATTTACGGAACAGAGCAGATGCCAGTCCTCCAAACAAAAAGAACAAGTAAGCTGCATTTACCTTCCTGTTTGACGAATCCTCAAAAAATGGGGCAAACTCCATGAGTACATCTGGTCCACCATCCAGCACATCCACCCAAATGCATGTCTTGCCATTTCCAAAATCAGCTTCAGCACCTTTAGTGCCAGAGTAGATGCTAAAGCATGTGACCTTTCCATGACCAACTGGTGTCTCTTTTTCAACATCAATATCTACCTGCATAGCATTGAAATATCCTGAATTATGATACCAAAGAATCGATATGCATTCAAAAGGGAAGAAAGTTTCCCAACACACTTCTTTCATTCTTTCTTCTTTTCTTCTTTTTTCTTCTTTTTCCTTTCTTTCCTTTTTTTTGGTCATTTGGCCGACCCAAAACTTGCTAAAATGAACTAAAATGACATGTCACTTCATTAATTTAGGGAAGGAAACGAACCAAAACAGCATGCTATACATAATTATTTAGCTGACCCAGAAAACACCATTGGGTACCCATGTGCATCCTGGCCAGTACACACCACTGAACCAACAAGATGATAACGGGTTCATGCTTGATTAATCTACCATGTGAGCATCCCCGCAGATCGGTAGAGAAGAAAATTACTTGATTAATCTACCATGATGTCCGACAACTGCTTGATGTTCTTTCCGTTGCTTACGGTTGGCGAAGAGAAGAGCTGAGGAAGACAACCGGAGTTGGGGCATTGTGCTGACTCCGCCGCCACTCGAGCTGCAGCCGGTTTGGGGGATCCGCAGCAGGCAGCAGCGCCGCTTGGAGGATCCGGCTGGCTGCGCTGCTGGCCCCGGCCCGACGCCGGTTTCGGAACAGAGGACGCCGCGCCGCCGCCAGTGGCTTCGGAAACAGAGGACGCCGCGCCGCCTCCAGTGGCTTAGGAAACAGAGGACGCCGCGGAAGCAGAGGCCGCCGCCGCCGCCTGCTCCTTTTCTAGAGACCGAGAGTCGAGCGAGCTAGTGACTGAGACTGCGAAGGGTCATTTTTGTGGGCCGGAAAATTTTAGATGGGCCGCAGGTCATCTTTGTGGGCCGGAAAAGTTTTAGCTGCAGCTAAAATGTGGTCTGTTTAGCGGCTATATGCGGATTTCTCCGGCTATTAGCTGCTGGCTATTGTTTAGGGCAAAAAAATGGAATATCTTAGTGTTTTCCGCAGCTATCTTCTGCTATAGCTGCAGCTGTAGCTGGAGATTTAAAATTTTTATATCTACTATTCTACTTGGTGTTCAAGATACATGACGATAGTGATCCCTTTTCTCCTCATTTTTCATGGATGCCATAGTGAACAATAAAGGAACTGGTAGGCATAAATGCATAATGAACAGAAATTGCAGAAAGAAGCAGACACTGGAGTAAAAATGGGTGGGTATCTAGTCATATGTTGAGCCCTCGTTAATAAGGTAATGTATGCTATGGAAACCAACCCCTCTGTGCAAACTATACAAACCAATTGCGGAGGAAAGATGGAAGGAGAGATTTGTAAAAGTGTGATTAGGAGTGGATGGTTAAGTGTAAAATTTAATTTTTCAAAATTAAATTGCGTTGATCTCGTCCAGCAGCTGTCTCCGGCTATAGCTGATTAGAACTTTGGTATCTACTATTCTACTCGCTGTTCAAGATACATGACGATAGTGATCCCTTTTCCCCTCATTTTTTATGGATGCCAACAATAAAGGAACTGGTAGGCATAAAGGATGCATAATGAACAGAAATTGCAGAAAGAAGCAGACACTGGAATAAAAATAGGTGGGTATCTAGTCATATGTTGGACCATGATTAACGAATGCTAAAAGAGGAGTATATACGGATCGAATATGTAGATGTTTGAACAATCAGAAAAGGCTTTAATGACTTACCTTTGTGTGACATGCATGAATATAATTCGTGTACCTCTTAGTAAGCGATTGAACAACACTCCGAGCTGACATGACATTGTCAACCACCAGAACTCTGCCATAGATAGTAGCAAGTGCCTTCCGCGCATCTATAGACTCCTGGGATAAGGGCGCTCTAGCAGGAGAAGGTTGTTTCAACTTCAGAGATTTTTCATCTGCAGCATTTTCATCAAATGGCAAGCTTGTTTCAACTTCAGAGATTTTTGAAAGACGAGAACGGAACTTGGGACGGCCATTAGGCCAATGAGCCTCCACTTCAGATTCCATAGGCCTCTTCATCACTGGTTTAATGTCATCGTCAACAACGACACTGGTCAGTGCTGTCACAGCAACTGCAGCACGATTAATGGCATGATGCTTTACCAATTCCGTGTTAGTGGCGTTCCTATTCGCAAGAGAATCCGGTGCCACTCTTTGTCTTACACTGTGCAATAGAGATTGGTTGGAGCTCTTGAAATCTTGCAAGGGTTCATGATGGAAAGTACCCGACCCTAGGTGAGTGGAACTATTGCGATTGCTGGCTTTGCTTGAGGATAACCTCCTGCTCTCATCAGCCCATTCTTGCGCGCCGCTACGTTGCACACTGAAGTTGACACATACTGGAAGCTTAACAGCTCGGCTGTCTTGAATTCCATTGACTGAGCTCTGGGAGTACTCCTGCCTGGCAATCAGCCATTCTAAAAGTCAGAGGCGAAACACCAAAGTGATGGACACTTCTTAGTGGCTACGACCTAATTACGCGGCATCATAAGCTCCAATTAGGTCACCCGAACGAGCATCGAACAGCTAAATAGTGGGGCGGGCATTACCTGCCAGTGAGCGGCGACATCATGGAGCGGCCGCGGGGCGAGGGCGCCCAGTGAGGCGCGGAGCGCGGGCACCGGCGGAGCAGCGCCAGCGCGGGCGCCACCCCGGCCATCATTGCCATGGACCCCACGAGCCGCCGCAGCCGAGCCCGCAGGGCGCCGTCATGGACCACACCGCCGTCATGCCTGCGACGCGTTACTGTAGTCGTGTGACGGACCTGACGTTAGTTGGGCGAGCGTACGTGAAAGGGCGGCGGCGGTGGCGTGATTGGCGCATGCCTTTGATCGTCATTACTACATAGATCAGCGTATTATGGGCCAAATGGGTCTTAAGTGGGTTATACATGTGATTTTAGGAGTTTGACAACGTTAATTGTATTTTTCCGAATCAACGTCAATTGATTCTTGAGTCTATTTTATATATTTAGCCAGAATTACATACTTATTATAATTCTAGTTCACTTAAGAATTAGGATTGTCCCAAACTATCGTACCAAAAATAGTTGGTTCACGTTGCAAGTTTTAGATTCAGTGTTCCGCCCCTTACAATTCGGGTGCTTAAATTAACGATCCACATCCCTCACGTACCGCGTTTCTCATACCTAAGTACCGGAAATTTTTGTGACTATGGATATGCCATCAGGAATGGGAGGCGGCCTGTGGTGGGTAAGGCTGGCATAACGAGCTAGCTCGACTTGTTTGGCTTGTTCGTTCTGGCTTTATCTTAGTGAGCAAAGCCAGCTCGGCTCGTTTATGAGCTCGAGTAGCTCATTAAGCTCGTGAGCCAGTTGTATTAAACATAAAAAATATAATATATGCATTATCTAAAGTTTGACAATATAAATAATATAAAACTAGTCCATTCATAAGTCTCAATAAATCAAACAAAAATAATTATGTATTATTATATTACACCATACATCGTCTATGGTTCATACTCCACACCATACATGATGCATCCATAATCTATTATTGATTATGCATAGATTCATATAAAATAAAATATAGAGTCATATTAATCCCAAGTTCATAGAGTCAGTCTAGTGGTCAACAAATTGTAAAGCGCAAGACATGAAGTCAAACACTAATAGAAGTTTAAAGCCAATAGCTTTGGCTCATTAGGCTCACAAGCCAGCTCATTAGTTACTCGAGCTAAAGTGCTGGCTCGTTTCATTGAAAAATATAAATGAGCCAAGTCGAGTGAGCCACCGAGTTGCAATCTTTTTTTCAAACATGAGAACAATAAAAAAATGGTGACTGAAGTCCAATTTATGCAGTCATTCTACAATATACTATTGCATTTGGTCATTTATTAGTAGCAATTAAGTGTGCCCGCAGAAACCTTATTGTCTATACTCAATTAAATAAGTTTATGGCAAAATTACATTTATGCACTAACAGTACTAACTCGAGTACTGTTATGGATTCAGTTGCTAACTCGAGTCAGACACTATCCTGAATTGCTGATGTCCACAAAAACGATGGGGTTGTTGCATCGGAGCGGCAGCCAAGTGGATCGTCTCCGCGCGGATTCATCACCTGGCCTGCCAAATTCGGCACGGCTGATGGATCTGGCGTGCGCGCGGCGGTAATGCTGTCCATCCTGGCTGGCAGCCATGGGCAACTAACGACTCTGGCGTATGACGTAACAACAGGATTCTTGATGGGTAGTGGTAGTGATCTCACTGTCATGTTTCGACAGGGGTGACGTCGGTGGGCTTCACTTTACTCGCTGGAGGCATCGTCTCGTCTTTTCGGGTGAAAACCCAACACCAGTGTTTTTGGTTGGACGATGATGACGTATTTAGATGTCATTTTCTCATCTGAGATGTCATTTTTAGAAGTTCCTTTGGGTTGTCGGCTTTGGCTCCGGCATCGAGATGGTCGTTTCTTTGCACATGCTTCAGTTGCTTTGTGCCGTTGCCAAGATACAATATCCAGAGTCTCCAATGGTGGTCGGTGTCCTACGATCTTTCAGTACCCTTACTAGGTCTGACAGACATGTTTGGCAGCGATTTCTTGACTTGGTGGTCATATTCTTTTAGAGTTGACATCACGGAGTAAGTTAGAATATCGCGTTAGATTACTCGAGTTCCTTTTTGAGAATGTAATTTTTTATCAGTTGCTTTTATTTTTAGTTATACCAGTGTTGTCTAGTGACTTTTATCTTACTAGTAGCACTGACAACCTGTTATAATAATTATGGCCAAATACATCCTCGATAGAGGATGATTGAAACCAAAAATATACTTTCTATTATTAAAAAATAAAAATAATATGTAGTATTATATTATAATACTACACCATACATCGTCTATGGTGTGGCATGCATCGTCTATGGTGTGGCATACATCGTCTATGATGGCATCCATCATCTATTATTGATTATGCATAAATTTATATAAAATAAAATATAGAGTCATATTAATCCCAAGTTCATGGAGTCTAAGTCTAGTAGTCGACAAATTATAAAATGTAAGACATGAAGTCATATAACACTGATGAAAGTTTAAAGCCAATAACTTTGGCTCATTGGGCTTACGAGCTAGCTCATTAATTACACGAGCTAAAGTGCTGGTTCAGCTCGTTGAAAAATATAAACGAGCCGAATCGAGCGAGCTATCAAGCTATGAGTTTTTTTCTAAAAGAATATGTGAACCATCAAAAAATGGTGAATAAAGTCGATATATGCAGTCATCGTACAATATTACTATTACATTTGACTATTTATTAGTAACAATTAAGTGTGCCTGCAGAAACCTTATTGTCTAATACTCAACTAAATAAGTGTATGGAAAAAATTACGTGTATGCACTACCAGTTGCTAACTCGAGTCGACGCTATGCTGAATTGCTGATGTCCACAAAAACGATAGGGAGGGTTACATCGGAGCGGATCGTCGAACCAGCCCACCAAAACGATCCTAATGGGCCATCATTTATTACGTGTGTATATATTGGTTTTGCCGTGCACCTCATGTCTAGATACCCATATATATAGTAATAATTGCATAATATTATTCATAGTTTTGCCTTTTAAGATTTTTTTTGAGATTGTTTTTCTTCGCAAAAAAAATCTAAAAAAAACTTAAAAGGCAAAACCACATTCCATACAGCTGACTGGACCTATATAATGCGTCTCCGGTACGGTTTCCGCGCGCCTAGCAGAGCACTGACTTCTTTCCAACAAGCTAGTACAGTTTGCGCGCGGTTTATCATAGAGGGCGTTCGTGTGTGTCAGTTGAGCTGGCTGGGCAGGATTCCAATGGCCTTGCCGTACTCAATTTTAACGTTTTTCTCTCGCAATAAATTAGTGAACAGTATTTTTCAACCTGACTTTTCAGCGAAACCAACACAAAGGGCTGCCACACAAAAACGCAGTACAAAAGGCGGCGCAAAGTATGGCAACGATTTTTTCTCTAAAGTGTCGTTCGTTCGAAACTTACATGAGTTCCGTTTTGACGGTGAACTGTGGGAACTGGTCCAGGTAGCGTGCCATGACAATGACAGTCGCGTTGATGCTGCAGCAGATGTACCCCCCCTCTGCGGCGCCCTCCTCGGCGACGAACACCTCGGCGCGGCATACGTCGTCGATGTGGACCAATGGCAAGCCGCCGCCGGTCCGATCTCGATGCGTTTCAACGCGCAGAACGCTGCCTCGTCACCTGCCATCCAAGCGTCAAGCCTCCATCATCGCAAAGTTACACTAGCTACATGCCGGTCGAGTGCCGTGCCGCCCCCAGTGACAAGGTGGTCGTACCGGATATCAAGGAGAGGAAGGCGGGGATCTTTCTGGCCGCTGGTGCCTTGCCGACGGTGACGACGGGGCACACGGTGATGAGATCGATGCCGTGCTCCTTAGCGAACCTGCACGCCTCGAGACCGTGTACGCCTGCATCATCATGCAGTACAATGCAAGGTCACTGAACCAAGCACTCTACATTCATCCGGAGGCCGGCCACTTTGATCGGAATTCTTTGCATTATTACAGAGCCTCTTTGGCTGAGGTTGTACAGTGTCTGATTAGGCTATCTCTTCTTTTAATATAGCAGCATTTTTCGTCATCAGGATGAGAAAGTCGACGTCGGCCCAGGAGTCCTCCAGCAGCACGTGGCGGTCGTCGCCCTGCAAAGGCCTGGAGGAAACCGCGGACGCCGATGAGGTCAGGACCACGCGCTTCACCGTCCCAGCTTTTACGCATGACCTCATGACGTTCAGAGCGCCGCGGGCAGCGGCCTCGATCACTTCACTCTGCATGCTAGTAAATTGATTTAACCAATAGTACAGAAAGCTTATAAAAACGGTTAGAATCGATTTTCAGAGGCGCTGCGAAAAACAGCTACAATGCTATTGATTGTGAAAAACAACTGCTTTTCAGACGCGGTTTGAAATCCATCTCTAAGAATCGATTTTTCAGGATGGTTCTCTTAAGACCACTGTCGCTATAAATGATTTTAGATTTTTTTTAAAAAAATTATTTAGAGTCTAACAAAAATAAGAAAAATATTTTAACATAGCCTGCACGGCAAAGGACCCGCCACAACTCCCAAGATTAATTTTTCACTTGTTTTATAATTTTGTGCCGACAATAGGATTCGAACCCATAAACTTTGCGTTGCGCGTTTCATCCCGAACCCCTACACCATAGACTAGTTCTATGATGCCATCTATTTGTACTAATATGTATGAACTTTGTAATTAATATTTTAACTCATAAATAATATTAAATGAGAAAACTTTTAACTAAATATATAACTGACATTTCTCCATTCTAGGTAATCTGAGAAATTCCAAATTTGAGACTTAATTTACATATTTGGAACCCTAAATGATCACCAATAAAAGAATTATCAACTATAAAGTTTTATATTTCATTGAGATCTACAATTTTGATATAAATTTTGTCTTTATCTAACTTTATTTTTTCAAAAAGATGAATTTTATTTGTGCTATAGCTATTTTCTAGGATGGTTGATTTAGTCAACCAAATTTTTAGGGATGGTTGAATTAGTCAAGTGCATTTTCAGAGATGGTTGACTTAAGAAGAACGTCTCTAAAACCACTCATTTTTAGAGACACTTGATGCACACGGCCATCCTTAAAAATAACATTTTTATACGCGGTTCTCTTAATGAAACGTCCCCTAGTAATAGATCAATTTTTAGATGACGTTAGAGATGACGTGCTAGTTTAACCGCCTCGGATAGAAAAGGGAACATCCCTAAAAATCTTTTATGTGAAGAGTTAGTGGCGCTAGCTGGCTGCTGTTTGACGAATGAACAAGACAAAGACAAAGTCAGAAAAGCATACCTCAGGATCATTTGGATGGGGAATCGCCGGAGCGGCGACAAGGAAAGCGTAGTCGCAGCCTACAACGGCCTGGTCGAAGCTGCCTTCTTCATCGGCGCAGAAGACCTCCAATGGACCTAGCGCCTGCGAGTCCTTAAGGTGGGAGTTCTTCTCCGTGTCATCTGCAAGTGCTTCAACCGTTCATTCAGAACCATGAGCACAGTAAAAGAATGCAGTTTCAGTTCAAAAAAGGCTAGCTTCTCCTGACCGGGGTTCCTGACCGTCGTCTTCACGGCGTAGCCCTTCTCGAGCAGCACGTTGATGAGTGCGGAGGCAATGTACCCGCTCCCTCCGGTCACGCACGCTGTCTTCCTCATCGTCTTCTCGTCACCGCCAGTCGGCTCGTATAGCGCGGCAAACGATATGACCAACGACGCTGTTTCTCCTGGTCACAAGGGCACAAGGCCGGGGAATGGACTAAGGGAAGGCCGGAATGCCTGGTCGCCGTGAGGAGCCTGCACAATATACTCTCCCATTTATACACAAACCACAAACCATAGATCGATCAACTATTATTATATCTATGTAATACGAACTAGTACGTAGGACAAGACTTACACTAGCCCGTAGGCATTATGAGATATATTGACAGCAACTAGAAGGTTGGTTAATTAAATTTAGTGCCAAGTAATGGTCAATTACATACCTACAGTACATATCAGTGGTCCAAGAGGTGTGTCACGCAGTGTCATGTATAATGCTCTGGAGGAGAGAGAAAGAGATGTCCATGATTCTTATTTTTAGACACATGGTCAAAATCTATTTTCATGCTATTTAATTTTCCAAATGGACTCCCATACTGATTATAGAAAATGAGACACATTTACAAAGGAGACCCTGCAAATATCCCCTAAAATCAAATTTTAAGGGCAGGTGACTAAGTCATACATCCCTAGAGTTTTTTAAGTAAAAAAATTCCTAAAATGCATTAAGAAATAGAGCAAATGAATCTGTATGGGTAGAAATATGTGTGAATACTTAGTTCAATATTGATGCATGTTGGTATTTCTTAGCATCACTACCAAGAATATAGATAGAATCTATCCCTAGCTACAGCGCCAGAAATGACGGTCGGTATTACTTGGCATTGCTACTATAGAATTGGTGTATCCTGGCAACGATACTAAGCAACACCGAATGATAGTTCGTAACATTTACAGAAGAATATCCGCAAGCGCATGAATCTATATTGTTGTAGCATTTCACTCGAAAATATTTAGGATAACGCTATTTATATTTTTACAAAGGAAGGCATGGTATATAAGAGTCTAGAATGGATTATGACCTTAATGGACCAATTGATCATATAGGGGTAAATGGTATAGTTCAAGATAGTGGAGACACACACCACATCTCTCAGGGGTAAATATGGAAAAATAAAAAATAAAGATTAAAAGAATAAACTAACATGAGTATATACACCCTAATGCAGCTATGCCATGAAAAGGTGATATCATACATGTACATGAGTTAGAGCTAGAACTAGTGTGTGATGGATCAGGAGACCACCGAGTATTGGTCTACTAGCAACATCATGTGACAATTTACTTACTCCTACACCATGGCCAAAAGTGGGGGATTACAAGGGACGGACAAGGTTGTCACCATTTGCCACTTATACCCCTCAGCCATGGGACATGAAATGCATTCATCCGTTCCTATGTATCTAGGCACCTCGCCCGCATATACAGAGAAATTAATATCCATGTCCCCTCGGTCCCTGACCCAATGGATCGACAGGTAATTAAGAGATGACTTGGGCATACTTGAGGGCATGATGAACCACCACCTCAACCTAGTTCTAATTTCAATCATGAACATGGTATGAACAATTAATCATAGGGTCTTATATGACATGATCAAGACAAAGAAACTATATTCTAGTTCATATATCAAGATTATATCAACATGACTATACTCTAGTTCATGAGCAAAACTATATGAATTAATCTCACTTCAATTTAAATTTTAAGGATGGTCTAGGATCTTGGGCTCGATCAACTAGCTAGATATATATTTATAGGGATGATTTTCGCAAACAGCCATGTCTAAGAAAATTAAAGACGCAATTAAAAAATATTGTAATGTTAATCATCTCTGAATTAAATGGTACCTCCTCCATCCAAAAAAGTTATGTTTTATGATTTTTTTGGACATATTATATTAGTGCTCAACATAAATTTCCCATGCAACCACATTTATTGAAGGCGGATGTTTAATTAAAAAAATAGCCACTCATTAAAATGATTCAAAGTGCCGATGAGCATCTTTTGAAGAATCTTTCTAGTATTTCCTCTTTAAATCATCATTTGCATAATTTGAGTAAAAATTACTTTCAATATATTTTTACCATCCAATAGCTTTTCTATATTTTATGCCCACTCTAGAGAACCATCCTCGTTCTCCATCTTTGACCAGCGAAAATCTAGAATATAGGATGTCTATATGTGGATATCCAATTAAAAAGACCATTGGAGGATTGTTTTTATGAAAACTCTCTATTCCTAATAATTGAAAGGGGTATAAATAGTCTCTTGATGCTGATCTAAAACATTAAATTTTCTAAGACTTTTTTGAATACTAGAATATGAAATTTTCTTAGACAGAGGGAGTATATTTTATAAGACCATATGTATATATTACTCCCTCTGTTCCAAATTATAGTTCACTTTGACTTTTTTAGTATATATATTTTGCTATGTATCTAGGTAAATAATATGTCTAGATACATAGCAAAATACATATACCAAAAAAATTAAAGTAAATAACAATTTGGAACGGAGGAAGGATAAGATAAGAACACTATACTTCTGAGCATCCGGCCAGCCAAGGAATCCGTTTGGTCAATTTCAAAGTCATGCATACAACACGCGACTAGCCCGGCCGGCCGGAACTTAACTATGGATAACATGGCTTGTACTGTACTTCCTTCGTCCTGTATTATATATTATAGTATATTATGTCTTTTGGAAATTTTTTAAAATATAGTGCATTAGGAAAACAAAAAGATAATGTTTACTTAAATAAAAGTGCATGATTATTTTCTATATAGTAAGTAATTCATTTTCTTGCATATTTTGTATAAGAAGTCTGAGAGTTTATACTTTAATTATGCAAATCGAATCAAATTTTAATACATTAGGAAGATAAACGAGGGGTACATATGTCTATTGTTTTTTCTATTATTTTATCCCAAAATAGCAAGAATGCACTTAATTTGTATAGGTACTACCTTTGATGTTGTTAATGGTAGCTGCCGCAGTTAGGAACGGACGACAGGCTATGTTGCATATCTATTTAATTTGATGTCATGCATACAACACCCGACTGGCCCGACCGGCACATAGTTGATATTGCGCTGGCATAGTCGTTTCATTTGACTACAAATAAAAAATAAATGGGTTGCTCAATTAATAAGATAACAAATTAGAGAGTTTTGCTTGAAGTCACAACTTATTAGTGCGCGAACAATGCCTTGTGCTTTGGACTTCGTCATGTTGAGTCTGTGTTTAGTGGAGTATGTCTAACAATCAGTCGTTTTGGAAGGTCGTTAACGTTGTTGTCTAACTTATCTTTTATAAATACAGTTTGCCAATTCTTTTATTACTTACTAAGTTGTACCACTCTATTCCCAAAGGATGCAAATCTTAATTTGGACTGATTCACACTTCCTTAATTTCACTAAGTCTATTAAAATATTATGAATATTTGTGACACCAGATAAGTACACTATAAAAATATATATACACACATATCCTTTGGTTAAACCTAAAAGTAGTTTATTTCTTAAAACAAGAAATATATTTTCTTTGGACCAAAAAGGGAGCACCATTTGGTCCAATCTATAGTTCATCCATATTTACTAGCAAGCATGCCTGTACGTGAAAGAAACTATCAAACATTTGACCTGTTCACTTGATCTTGTTGCACAAACTGCAACAACCGAGACCACTTAATTTGTATATAGGTGCTATTTTTTATGTTGTTAGTGGTTGCTACAACAATAATTAGAAACGGACCGGCTCGTTAATGAAAATAATTATGGCAATGTTATATATCTATTTAATTTGAAAGTCAGCATACAACACCCCATTGCCCCGGCCGGCATGTAGATATTGTGATGGACGTAGTCGTCGCTTATGACTACAGATATAAAATAAATGGGTTCCCTAATTATGGTAAAAAATTAGAGAGTTCTGCTTGAAGTCACAACTTATTAGTGACACAAATAGTTCCTTGTGTATTGGACTCAGTCATTATCTGTGTTTAGTGGAGTATGTAATAACGCAAATAATACTTTGGCCGTTGTTGTCTAATTTATCTTTTATAAATGAAGTTGGTCAGTTCTTTTGTTGCATACTAAGTTGTACCACTCCGTTCCAAAAGGATGCAAATCTTAATTTGGATTGATTCACACTTGCTGAATTTTCACTAAGTTCATAAATATTTTTTTGACACAAAAACCATGGGGGAGTTCCCTATGGTATATCAAAAACTTTTTATAAAAAACAGAAACAGAGTACAAGGTTTAAGACATACTTATAAAAAGATAGGAGGGAAGGGAGGGGGCGGGGATGGGGTTGAGAGCAGACAGATAAAGGAAGCAAAACACAAATTACAGGTTATCCAACCAAAGAAGCAATCTATCATCAACATGGAGTCTATGAGCTTGGAGCAAAGCTTCAGACTTGAAGTTGTGAAGCCATTTGTCGTAGGTAGCTTGGACTCCATCGGACACCTGTCTGTTCCTGACTTTCCATAGCTCCCAAGCAGCTATCAGAAAAATTTCCATGAAGTAGGGTAGCCCAGCTTGGTCTCTAGTGTGCTTGATCTTCCTCTGAATATTGGCCTCCTGGGACCAAATGATGCCCAACTTGTTCCAACATCTTCTAGCAAAATCATATTCAAAAAACAGATGCTCAATGGTTTCTGTTTCCCTTCTGCTGCAGAGAATACATAGACAGTTTGGTTGAACATTGAAATTTCTTCTTGCCAACATGTCTTTAGTATTAAGCCTGTCCATGAGTATGAGCCAAGCAAAGAACTTCACTCTGGGGGTAGCCTTACCAGTTTATAAAAATTATTATTAGTATTTGTGACATTAGATAGATAAGTATGAACATATATTCTACGATTAATTAAACATAAAAATATTTTGTTCTAAAAACAAGAAATACATTTTCAGGAGTACCTTATGGTCTAAGTTATGGCTCACTTTAAATTTATCCACATGGCTTTGATCGGACCTTTTGTTTAGAAAAATATATGTTAACATCTATAAGTTCAGACAATACACTGGCAAGACATACACAGAAATTGAATAAAACTGCAAATACTACTATATTTTAAAATAAATTTAATCGATAAGTTTGACTTAAGATAAATTAAAGAAGTATTTTTTGTACAATTGTTGAGAAGCTACATATACATTCACAAGAAGACAAACCATGTAAAGGTGATGCATAGCAAGACACAGTCCTCCAATGTATCTTTAGAGATACAGCACACATCGTCGAGCTTGACCATTCGAACACGCCACCATCAACAACAACGTTGCTAGGCTAGCTTAGCCAGAGGTAGTCATTGCCGCAGATAATATTTTCGCCAACTGAAGGCTGCTATTGCAGACATGAGCATGGGGGTGTAGTTTGCCAACCGAAGATACCCTGTCTACAACAAAATAAAGCTCGATCAACATTGCGCCGGCTGCCACCGTTTCACCATTTCGCCGCCAGCTTAACAACTTTCCTTTTCAAATGTGCGGCCGGCTGTGGTTGCTTAACATTTATTGTAAAATTAAGCAGCCGTGTATGCACCTGCTCTTGATAGGCATGGTATTCTCCATAGGAGCTCCATATCCTAATCGTTTTCATTGGTTAATATATCTTTGGGTTTGCTTTGATCCTAACCTCTCTCATTTAGGCGCTTACAATGAAATGATTATATTATATTATTAGAACATGCAATCAATGACGGATTGTTCTAGAGCCAGCAATGATTGCTTATCACTTAGGTTCGTAGTCCATCTATCACTACCGGATCAAACCACCATGATATATATAATTGTGGGTCAAGCCACAAAATTGGCAGTGAAATGTGTCATTTCTTCATCTGACGAAGTCGTAGTATATATTGTTTATAAATTTAAAATCTCTAACATAGTTTATAAAACTATACGAGAGACACGTCAATTTGTAAACAATGTTTATACTTCAACATGTTTTTTTTGAAACCTTATTATTAGGATGGTTTCCAAAAACACAACCACATCTAAAAGAAACTGTCGATGCCCCTAAAATCATTTATGTAGTGATAACTGAATATTTAGACCATCTGTAAAACAACAATATACTTGTACGTGCATCCGGCCGGCGAAGGAATCCTTCAGCTGGTCAATTTCAAGTCATCATGCATATAGAACCTGACTTGCCCGGCCGGCGCGGTGAAAAAAAAAAGAAGTCAAAAGTCAAAACTTAGTGATGCTATAAGTCTGCGAACCACTTGCATCACGGGCCAAAGCACTATCTTTAGAAACACACACATTTATTAGTTCAGACGGGACAAAGCACTATCAAGACATATATAGAAACTGAAGATGCTGATATATTTTTAATAAATTTTATAGATGTGGGTGATGTGGAGTAGAGAGAAAGAGGTGATGATTCTTATTTTTAGATGTGGACAGAATCTATTTTCATGTCATTTTCGAAACGGACTCTCCGCTACTGATTATAGAAATCAGAGACATTTACAGAGGCCACGCTACAAATATCCCCGAAACTCAATTTTTAAGGGTATGTGACTAAGTCAAAACACCCTAAAATCTTTTTTCAGAAGTTGAAAAAAGTTATAAAACTGCTTCCCGTCCAAAGAGCTGCTATTCAAGCACATCATCTTTCTCTTATGAACTAGCATACACACAGCAGTATCAACAGCCTGCTCAGTTAGAGAGATCATCCATAACAATGGAGGTCACGACGGGGACCCTGCCGAGCCTCCTCCCGAAGCTTGCTGATCTGCTCATCGGCGAGTACAACCTGCAGAAGGAAGTGAAGTGGGGCATCAAGTTCCTCCAGACCGAGCTCGAGACCATGAAGGCTGCCCTCGAGGACATCTCGGAGACACCGGCTGACAAGCTTAACAAAGTGGACAGGATCTGGGCTAGGGATGTGAGAGAGCTGTCCTACGACATAGAGGACAGCATCGACACATTTGTCGTGCGCTGTAAGGGTAGCTAGGTAATGTCTGAGCAACATGGTCTCATCAAGAGAATTATTAATAGGAGCCTGGATTGGTTGATCCAGCCCAAGATCCGTCGTAAGATTGCTACTGACATCAGAGACATCAAGAGCCGTGTCGAAGAGGTGTCCAAACGGCGTGACCGATACAAGATCAATGGTCAGGTTGCCAAGCCTGTCCTAGTTGATCCTCGCTTGTTATCTCGGTATGAGAAGACAACAGAGCTCGTTGGCATTAGTGAACCAAGAGACGAGCTAATTAAGATTTTGATGGTGGAAGGGAATCAAGTGTCTAACAAGCAGGAAAAGATTGTTTCTATCGTTGGATTCGGAAGACTGGGAAAGACAACTCTTGCTAATGTGGTGTATGAAAAGCTCAGAGCACAGTTTGACTGCTCAGCTTTTGTTGCAGTGTCTCGGACCCCTGACATGGAGAAATTATTCAATAACATGTCGTATCAACTTGGCAAGAGAAATAATGCAAGCATTAATAATGCGATTGACGAGCTCAGAGAATTCCTACGGGAGAAGAGGTATGAACAAATAAAAATATATACTAGCTCTGTTTTTTTTTTTGCAACTATACTAGCTCTGTTTATGGTTATGAACTTCAGCTGTGAATATGACAATAAAAAAAATAGTCAATCTTTCTTTTCCAAAATACTAGTAAAATTTGTAGTTGAACCGTTAATTGCCACCCACTTGCCCACTTATCTTTACTTAGAATAATAAACAGTTAGAAACCGTTTATATAAATAGAGCAGAAGCTCCAGGCCATAAAAGATAAGATATTCTTGTTTATGGATCGACGTGGACAAAATCTACATAGTTCATTTTTCTGAGAATTGTCAACCATTTTCTCATGAATTTGTGTGGTATGCTTAATAAAAGTGTGTACATAACAATTGTGAAATGTCAACTCCTTGTCATCGATAATGCGCATATAGTTACCCTAATCAAGAAGCTTTGCTTTCCGCTAACATGACTGTTCTGTTTAAATATGTATAGGTACTTCGTTGTTATTGATGATATATGGGATATCTCTGTGTGGAAAATAATTAGACGTGCTTTGCCTGATAATAATCAAGGATGCAAAATTATTGCAACTACACGTATTTTCAAAGTCACTGAAGAAATCGTTCGTGTTTACAAGATGAAACCCCTTTGTCTTCACAGCTCTAGAATATTATTATACAGAAGAATATTTGGCAACAAAAACAAAGATAAATGTCCTGACGAAGAGCTAGCCAAAGTATCAGACATGATACTAACAAAATGCGCTGGGGTACCTTTAGCTATCATTACAATATCCAGTTTTCTGGCCAGTAAAGGAAGACATAAGTTGGACTGGTATGAGGTGTACAATTCCATTGGTACAGGTATGGAAGACAATACAGATGTCGAGAATATGAGAAAGGTTTTGTCTCTGAGTTATTATAATTTGCCATCTCATCTGAGGACATGCTTATTATATTTAAGTGTGTTTCCAGAAGACTATGAAATTAGGAAAAATACTTTGATATGGATGTGGATAGCAGAAGGTTTTATCCATTTTGGAAAACATGGTCAGAGCCGATTGGAAGTTGGAGAGAGTTATTTCAATGAGCTCATAAACAGAAGTAATCGAACCCAGGTACGAGATGAATGATATGAGAATATTATCCTGTCGTGTACATGATATGGTGCTTGATCTTGTTAGTTCCTTGTCAAGTGAAGAAAACTTTATTACTACTATATCGAATGATGTGAGCCAAATGTCTACATCACAGAAAGTTCGTAGGTTATCCCTTCAAAGTTGCAAGGTAGATGATGGTACGCATGGAGCTACTGTGAGCATGCAGCAAGTGAGGTCTGTGGTTGCCTTTTCATCTATCGCATATTTGATACCAGCCCTTTCCAGGTTCAAAGTTGTACGCGTATTATCTTTGGAAAATTGTGATCTTTCAGATGGTTACAACCTTACCAGCATTGGGAAGTTAGTTCACCTGAGGTGCCTAGGACTACGTTCCACAAGGATTGTTCAGCTTCCTGAGGAAATAGGAAACCTTCAACTTCTTCAGACGTTGGACATCTCCAACAATGCAATTTCATCCTTGCCATTCACTATTGTTCAGCTAAAGCAGTTAAAGTGCCTATACATTGACAAGGTGAACATAAGTATGTCAAACAGCATTGGGTGTCTAACATCCCTCCAACAGCTGTCGGGATTATCCATCGAAGACTCCAGTGCTATAGAAGAGCTGGGCCGTCTAACAGAACTAAAGGAGCTGGATATTGTCTACTCTAGCGAACAGGAACATATGCTGGTGAAGTGCCTGCAGAAGCTACAAAATATCCAGAAACTATCTATCTGCTTCTATGCACTTAGAGGTAACTTGGATGGCTGGGTTGGGCCTCAGAGTCTCCGTAGCTTTCGTGTTATTGGGTACTGGTTGTTGAAGCTGCCAGTCTGGATGAACTGCTCACATGTTCAGAACCTCTCCTTCCTCTAGATCGACGTCGAGGAACTACACCCAGAGGATCTGGAGATCCTTGGGAGGTTACCTGCTCTCTGCAACCTTCACATGTACCTGGAAGAGACGACGCGTTCTAGTAATGCCCTCTCTAGGGAGTTCATTATCAGTGCCCGTTGGTTCCCTTGCCTAGAACACATCAAGCTGCGGGAACACTATGAACGTTTGGTGTTTCGTCAAGGAGCTGTGCCAAGGCTCACAAGCCTTGACATTGATATCTATGGGGAGGTGTGCTCTGCATGGACTGGAATTCCTGACTGGGCATTGAGAACCTGCCGTCGCTCTTGGACATTCGTGTTGGCCTCCGACGCTGTCGACCTGATGACCTGTTGGATAGCTGAAATGCATCCAAATCATCCAAGCCTTTTCGTTACCAGTTACCCGTACTGATAAGGAAGGTGTGTGATGGCGCGCTGCAGTGGTTCGTTATCTTCCTTGTCTCATTTTCTTCCTCCTTTCTTTCTAAAATCAACTTTTTCTTTATGTTTTGTCTCTGATTCAGTTCATTCATGGTTCGGAGAGAAGATGTTTTTTCCTAGTGATGACCAGACGCTCGCTAGTGGCTCTCGGTCGATGACAGCGCCTATAAGGATGTTAAACCAACGAGGCATTGATTGGCATCGGTTATGCATGTTCAATGACTAGGAAACTTATGTATACTCTTTACTCTAGCATAGGCAAAGCCAGAAATGTGATTTTTTCTTTGTTTGGGAAGAGAGGGGTATAATATAGTATAAATTTGGTTGAACTTTAGCTGAATTTGAATTTTTTTGTGGAAATTATGCAAACATGAGGGACATGAAATCCAGTGTTTATGTAGCATAGGCAAAGCCCTTGCTGTGGAATTATGAGGTTTACCTCTTTTGTATACTATATCTGTTGAGGATATATCAACATGACCTTCACCAAGCTCTTTAGCATGAGAGGCTTCGCCACCATCTTTGATGAGTTCTCCAACATTGCCTCCACCAGCCTTCGCCAAGCAGCATTGCAGAAGGGCCTTCGAAAAAACTTGTCTCCGACAATAGCACGAGGGGCTTCACCAACATCACCTTCGACGTCTACACCAAAATCGTCTCCGCCAAATTTTTTGCAGGACGACCCTCGCAAAACAACATCAATGAACCTCTACAACTGGCCTCCGCCAAAACTTTGGCAAGAGGGGCTTCACCATCATCTTCACCAAGGTCGGCCACACCTTCATCAACAATTCTGGCTCAAGGGGCTCACCGGCATCTACTTCGACTGTTACAACTACGTTGACAACACCAAGTGTGGCTAAGTATTCACTCACGAGTGCCAGCCAAGAGGGGCTGGGGGAGTGCACCAGAGGACCAACAGCTCCAGAGCATGACATTTTTTGCCCAGCGCTCGTGAACGAAAATTTGAAGTCGGAGACCTCCGATTGAAGAAAAGTCAGAGATGAAGAACTCTACACGAAGCGAAGTCAAAGACATCCGCATCAAGAAAATTTGAAGTCGGAGACCTCCGCTTGAAGAGAAGTCAGAGGTGAAGAGCTCTATACAAGGCGAAGTCGAAGACCTCCGCATCAAGAAAATTTAAAGTCGGAGACCTCCGATTGAAGAAAAGTCAGAGAGGAAGAACTCTACGCAGGGCGAAGTCGAAGACCTCCGCATCAATAAAATTTGAAGTTAGAGACCTCCGAATGAAGAAAAGTCAGAGAGGAAGAACCCTACGCAAGGAGAAGTCAAAGACCTCCGCATAAAGAAAATTTGAAGTTGGAGACCTCCGCTTGAAGAGAAGTCGGTGATGAAGAACTCTGCATGAAGCGAAGTCAAAGACCTTCGCATAAGAAGACTCAAAGTCAAAGACCTCCACATCAAAAAGACTCGATGTCGAAGACCTCCACATGAAGAAAATTCAGAGATGAGGACCTTCATGTGAAGGAAGACCGACCTTGGCATGAAGGAAAGGCAAAGACCTCCGCACAAAGAAGTTGTGAAAATAATAGCTTCAAGTAAGAGCCCCAGAGACAAATACCTCCACGCCAAGAAGGCCTCAGAGTTAGAATATGTATAGGTTAGAGTCGTGCACGTGCTCTTTTCTCCATACCCTTTTTTCTCACAGGGTTTTTGGGTTGGAGTTTTTAGCGAGACGTGCATGTTTGGGTTGCAAAGGACAATCTTGCAATCAGTTCTTGAGTTGTATTGTGTCTCTTCATGTATAAGTAGCTACTAGGCTATGTAATAACCGTCCATAACCTATTAGCTGAGGGACTACTGTTGGGGGAGCCCATATTCTAGTGGGCTAGCTCCCCCAGAAGAGGCACAATAAGAGCTAGAGTCCTAACTTATCAATTTGACCCCATCGGGGGGTCGCTTGTAAACTGCCGCTTGCCTATATAAATACCAAGAGAAGGAGGGCAAGGGGAGGGCCTAGACTCACTCTCTCTCTATTCCAACCCTAGTTCTTGCAATCGCTCTCGCACTATTCATTCAAGTGACCTAAGGTAACCTTCGCACCCTAAGGCAAGGAGAGTGAAGAAACCTCCACTGTGCCGCCAGTTACCTTCGCTCGATGCCTTGTGACCTCCGCCACGTTTCCCACTTTTTGCCGTGCACCGGCAGGAGAGACCTTTGCCGGGTTCCTCGTACGGCACAGCCCGCCAGTGGAGGAAACCTCCACTGGCTCTCTGGTGACCTCCGCTGGTCTCCTAGAGACCTCCGCCGGGTTTCTCGCCTGGCGCAGCCCGCCAGTGGAGGAAACCTCCGCTGGCTCTCTGGTGACCTCCGCTGTCCCTCTGGTGACCTCCACTGGCCCTCTGGTGACCTCCGCTCATCTGCTCATCTCTCAGAGGCGGAGGTCCCGACCCAAATCAAAGGCCTCTGCTCACCCCTCTCACTCTCGTTGGTATCCAAAGTACCAACAATAGCAATACTTAGCAAAATTATAGTGCATCTAGATTGTCTCTCGCATAGCTTTTAATAACTAAACTTCAGTAAGCCAATTATTAGTTTTAAGTTACTTAATTTAACACCCCTCAATCACAGTGCCTAAGATTGGTAGCAGTTGGCTCAAATATGGACCTTTTGGCTTCATTGTTGTCAAGCTTAGATGCTTTTAGAGTGGAAAGGATGGGTTCTAGTAGGCCAAACACTTTGACGAACTAAGTTTGATTCTCCTATTGGTGTGCTCTTTTTTGTTTCTATCTGGTGGTAGATGATTTATAGGTGTTTGGAGAGTCACTAAGGACGGTTTGAAACCTATAAAGAATCCTGATGAGAAACCCAACGATAGTGAAGAGGAGAGATCCACCTCGAAACTAATGTTAAAATTGTCTATTTAAATCAGTTAGCATGCCAATTGCTAAATTATGTGGTTTCTAGGATAAATTTTGAATCCTACTTCAATTTTTTTTAGACCGGCGGACTAAATTGCATGGACCAAATTTAATAAATAAATATTCTTAGACACATCATGTGTGTTGGCTGGTGGAGGCTAAAGATTTCATTACATAATCCGGTTTCAGTTAATAAAGTCTCTCCCAACTTTTCATAGTTGTATTCAGCAAGGTACTTATCTAGGAAGAAATAATAAACACAAACCTGAACTTCTTTTTCAGAAAAAAAACAAAATTCTAATTTAAATAATGAAGCATCGAACTCCAATACCAAAGTAACGTGTGGGCCCTACTTCATGTTAACAATCTTGCCGGCGTGACTTCCTAATAATCTTTCTTCCATTTCTTAACAATTTTCCTTTGTTTGATCTCTAAAGCCCTTCAGGCCTTCACTGTCATATATACTTTACTTTGTTGCCGCCCAAGAGCTACTAGGCCAGAAAGTTTTTTTTATCATAATATTAGCTAGCTTACACACATAGCATCAACAAATCTGCATCCACCCAGGGAGAGAGATCCATGGAGGTCGTGACGGGGGCCCTGCCGAGCCTCCTCCCCAAGCTTGCTGATTTTCTTGTCGGCGAGTACAACCTGCAGAAGGAAGTCAAGTGGGGCATTAAGTTCCTCCATACTGAGCTCGAGACCATGAAGGCTGCCCTAGAGGAGATGTCAGAGACACCAGCTGACAAGCTTAACAGAGTCGACAAGATCTGGGCAAGGGATGTGAAAGAGCTGTCCTATGACATAGAGGACAGCATCGATACGTTCATAGTGCGCTGCAAGGGTAGCAGGCTGGCCGAACTACACAGTCTGATCAAGAGGATTATTGATAGGAGCCTAGATTGGTTGATCCAGCCGAAGATCCACCACAAGATTGCTACTGACATCAAAGACATCAAGAGCCGCGTCGAAGAGGTGTCTAAGTGGCGTGAGCAATACAAGGTCTATGGTGAGGCTGTTAGGCCCATCCTAGTTGACTCTCGGTTGTTATCTCGGTACGAGAAAATAGCTGAGCTCGTTGGCATCGATGAAGCAAGAGATGAGTTAATTAAGATGATGATTGGAGGCAGTCAAGTGTCCAAGCAGCAAGAAAAGGTAGTTTCCATCGTTGGATTTGGAGGATTGGGAAAGACTACTCTTGCTAATGTGGTGTATGAAACTCTTAGTGGGCAATTTGATTGCTCAGCCTTTGTTACTGTGTCTCGGACTCCTAACATGGAGAAACTATTCAGTAACTTGCTGTATCAACTTAACAAAAGGAATAATAACACTGTTATGATTAGGACGAATAAACGATGAAGAACACAAGATCAAACCACAGGAAGACACAAGATTTAACGTGGAAAACCCCTCCAACGTGAAGGGGAAAAAAACCACGGGCGCCTGCTAGCAAACACTCCTTACTATAATCAAGAGTCTGGGTTACAACGCCGTAGCGGCGGCTTACAAGAGAATGAATCTCGGTGAAACCCTAGAAAGGGTATATGTACCGTATTAGAAGTAGCCATCTTGGAGAATAAATTTGGAACATATTTAATAAACTCCACCTTGAGACAAATTCATCTTGTAGCGTGAATCAACACCTGCATCCTCAACATAGCAATAGGACAAATACCGCTGGCGCCAAATAGTCTCTTGGACTATTCTACTAAGCCAATTAAGCTTGAGCACAGCTCAAACTTAGCAACAGGAACAGGCTTAGTCATCATATCAGTAGGATTATCATGAGTACTGATCTTGCATACCTTTAGCTTACCATCTTCGATCACATCATGAACAAAATGATACTTGATATCAATATGTTTAGTCCTCTCATGGAACATCTAATCTTTGGTAAGATAAATGGCACTTTGACTGTCATAAAATAAATTAATGCAAGAATCATCTCCACACAACTCAGCGTACAAACCTTTCAGCCAAATTAATTCCTTGGACGCTTCACAAACAGCCATGTATTCTGCTTCAGTAGTAGACAATGCAACAACAGACTGCAAAGTGGCCCTCCATCTCATAGCACAACTGCCAATAGTGAACACAAAACCAGTGAGAGACCTTCGTCTGTCCAGATCAGCAGCATAATCTGAATCCACATAACCAATAAGTCCCTTATCAGTTCTGCTAAATTTCAAACAATAATCCGCTGTGCCTCTGAGGTACCTGAGAATCCACTGAACTGTCCCCCAATGTTCTTTACCAGGATTAGACATATACCTGCTAACCAAACTCATAGCATATGATAAATCTGGACAAGAACAAACCATGGCATACATCAAAGACCCAACAACACTAGAATAAGGAACCTTTGACATGTATTCAATCTCTTGATCTGTACTAGGACACTGATCAGCTGACAATTTAAAATGAGGTGCAATAGGAGTACTAACAGCCTTAGCATGATGCATGTTGAAACGCTGAAGAATCTTTTTAATGTAATTTTGCTGACTAAGAAATAACAAATCAGATTCTCTGTCTCTAGTAATTTCCATACCGAGTATCTTCTTAGCAGCACCAAGATCTTTCATGTCAAACTCACTACTCAATAATTTCTTTAATTTAGTGATTTCAACAGTACTCTTGGCAGCAATCAACATATCATCAACATATAATAGCAGATATATAGGTGATCCATTAACATGCTTAATGTAAACACAACTATCAAATTTTGACCTCTTAAATCCATGCGACAGCATAAATGAATCAAACCTTTTATTCCACTGACGAGGGGACTGCTTCAAACCATACAAGGACCTCTTCAACTTGCACACAAATTTTTCCTTGCCTGGCACTATGAACCCTTCTGGTTGGTCCATGTATATATCCTCCTCTTCGGCTCTGCTTCGCAAATTTCTCCTTGCCTGGCACACAAATTTCAACTTGCACATAAATTTCAGACTCCGCTTCGCTCCGGCCCGGTCTTCGGCTTCTACGGGCCTCTGCTTCGCTCTATCAGAAGTTCGGCCTTTATCTTGGGGAATGAATTTGAAACATATTTAACAAATAACACAAGCATGAATGATGCCATTGACGAGATCAGAGAATTCCTTCACAAGAAGAGGTATGGGTAAATTACAGAATGCTAGCCATCAATTTGTGAGTATGGACAGACCTTTGTTTTCTGATACATACTTGGTCTTTTTTGTTGAAATATGTATCGGTACTTCATTGTTATTGATGACATATGGGATAACACAGTTTGGAAAATAATTAGATATGCTTTGCCTGATCATAATCTTGGATGCAAAATTATCACAACTACACGAATTACAAAAATTGCTGAAGAAATTGGTCGTCTTTACAAGATGAAACCTCTTTGTCTTCATAGCTCTAGAATATTATTTTACAGAAGAATATTTGGCAGCAAAGACAAATGTCCTGATGAAGAGCTGGCCATAGTATCTAACAGAATACTAATCAAATGTGCTAGTGTACCATTAGCTATCATTACAATAGCTAGTTTGCTGGCAAGTAAACAAAGGAATAAATTGGAGTGGTACGAGTTCTACAACTCCATTGGCACTGGTATGGAAAGCAATACAGATGTGGAGAATATGAGAAAGGTTTTATTGCTCAGCTATTATAATCTGCCACCACATCTAAAGACTTGCTTGCTGTATTTAAGTGTGTTTCCAGAAGATTATGAAATTGGCAAAAGTCGTTTGATATGGATGTGGATAGTAGAAGGCTTTATTGAATCTGGAAAGCAAGGTCATAGACTATTTGAAGTTGGAGAGAGTTACTTCAATGAGCTCATAAACAGAAGTATGATCCAACCCAAATATAAAACAGATGGTATGAGCATACTCACTTTCCGTCTACATGATGTGGTGCTTGATCTTATCAGTTCCTTATCAAGTGAAGAAAACTTTATTACCAAACTGAATTATGTGAGTCACACATCTCCATCAGAAAAGGTTCGCAGGTTATCCCTTCAAAATGGCAAGGTAGAGGACGGTGGTACACATGGGGTTACTGTGAGCGTGCAACAAGTGAGGTCTGTGGTTGCCTTTTTATCTACCGCAAATGAGATACCATCCTTTTCAATGTTCAAAGCTGTACGTGTATTGTGTTTGGAAAATTGTGATCTTTCACATGGTTACAACCTTAACTATATTGGAAAGCTACTTCACTACCTATTACTACGTTCCACAAATATTGTTCAGCTGCCCAAGGAAATAGAGAACCTGCAATTCCTACAGATGTTGTACATCTCAAACAATGAAGTTACAACCTTACCATTCACTATTGTTCAGCTAAAACAGTTAAAGTGTCGATACATTGGCAATGTGGATATAACAATGTCAAACAGCATTGGGGGTCTAACATCCCTCCAAGAGCTGTCAGGGGTATGCATTGGTGATTCTCTTACTATAGAAGTGCTGGGCAATCTAACCGAACTGAGAGTGCTAGATATTGTCTATTTCAGTGAACGGGAATATATGCTGGTGGAGTTCCTACACAAGCTACAAAACATCAAGAATCTGTCTATCTCCTTCAACACAGTAATGTTAGCAAATAATGCTAATAAATAAAAGGATCGAACACGAGACGATGTTTTTTAACGAGGTTCGACGTACCTACATCCTCGGGGAATGATTACGGGCGCTCCTCCCCAACGGCTAAAATAGCCGTCATGTCGTCTTATAGTTACAAACGAGTTAAGGCTATATTTATAACCCCCTAGGATTGCCTCTCTACCGCTAATTTCTAATACGGTACTAAACATATCCTAGTCCAATAAAACAACTCAAGTCACAACGTAACCAAACAGTATACATATTCGACCCAACTCTAACAAGTAAGATGTGAGTTGGATGGATGGGTTGGGCCTCAGAGTCTCCATAGTCTGGGAGTAGATGGCTACTGCTTATTCAAGCTGCCATTCTGGATTAAACACTTGTATGTTCAGAACCTCTCCTTCCTAGAGATCAGCGTGGAGGAACTACAACAGGAGGATGTCGAAGTCCTTGGGAGGTTACCTGCTCTCCGTGACCTTAATCTCCGGTTGGCCCACCTTAACTACAAGTCAATCTACAACAGGAGAGAATTCGTTGTTAGTGCTTGTTTGTTCTTCGTCTTGTACAATGCAAGTTGCGGGGACATTATGAACGTGTGATGTTTCAGCAAGGAGCTATGCCAAGGCTTACAATACTTGAGGTCCATATCTCTAGGGCGGTGTGGTCCTCGTGGACTGGAATTCCCGACTTGGGCTTTGAGAACCTGTCGTCGCTCCTAGACCTTCATGTTAACCTCTCAGGTGGTGACTCTGGCAACCCGTGTGAGGAGAACGCTAGGGCGGCGCTAAGGAAAATGGTTGAAATCCATCCAAATCATCCAAGTATTTTTTTTTAAAGACCCGGTTACCCGGCATATATATTAATAAGCAAGAAGAGGAGTTTCATCATACATGCGCGAGAAGCGCCATCCCAAAAGGCAGACCACCAAATGGGATTTGAGGATCTACACTAATTACTCACAATGTTGGGTACAATCCTGGGGAAGCTAATGGTCCTATTACCAGATGCTTCCCAATTAGCCCACTCGTCACGGATCTTTGCATCGACTGCCTGTTCGACACTCATCTTACCCTCAAAAACTCTTGCATTTCGCTCCTTCCATATGTGCCAAGCGGTCAGTATGGTCAGGGAGTGCGCCTTCTAGGATCCCGCCTTGGTTATTGCCAGTAACCATTCTTCCATGTCTTCGTGGACAGACCATTGTGAAGGCTCAAGATTTGTGTTGCTGCTCCATCTTGACACCAAGCGCCATACTCTTCTTGCATAAGGACATTCAATGAACAGGTGGGTTGTAGTTTCTAGGTTTCGCTCGCAAAGCGCACAGAAGTAATTGTTCTCCCAACCCCTCAGTTGTAGTCTTGCCGCTATCCAAATTCAACCTTGAACGAGAAGCCACATGAAAAATTTGCAGCGCGGCGTGGCCCAAACCTTCCAAATGAGCTCCGGAAAGTTCGAAGTCATCTGGCCACAGAACTGTACTTCATATGCTGAATGTGCCGTGTACACACCTGAACTACCTAGTATCCATTGGATTTGGTCCTCATGATCGCTTGCAGGATCTAGGTGCAGGGTGTGGATCAGGCGCCATAAGTCTGTAAATTCCCTCAAAATGTCCGCGTTTAGGTTGTGTGCAATGTCATCAATCAGCTTGGCGTTGAACACCGCTTCACATACTGTTCTGTTCTTTCTCCTGGCATGTTTGAACAGCCGTGGGAACAGGGATGCAGGTGGCCGACCCCTAATCCAGCTGGAAAACCAGAACGAGGCCTTTTTTCCGTTCCCGATCGTTACTCTTGTGGCAGCTGAGAATAGAGATATGTCTTTGTCATCCACTGGAATTTTCAAACCAATCCATGACCTCTCCGCGTTGCTCCATTGCAGCCAAAGCCAGCGTAGCCTTAGTGCTCTGCTTAACCTTTCAAAGTCCATATCCCTAGTCCTCCATAGATGATTGGTCTGGCTACAAGCGGCCACCCAACTTTGCATTTCCCACCTGTTATCTCTCCATCACCTGCCCATAGGAAGCGTTTGCGTATTTTGTCGAGCTCCTTAATTATTTGTTTCGGTGCCTTGACTGATGAAAGCAAGTAGATTGGGACTGAACTTAGCACTGAGCGCACCAATTCTCTTCGTCCTGCTTGGTTCAAGAGACGTCCCTGCCAGCCTGCCAATTTGTTTTTGAGTTTGTCTACGATTCCTTGCAAGTGCACCACTTTCAGTCTACCCAAGGTGATAGGTAGCCCCAGGTAGGTCATTGGGAAGTTAACCTTTTTCCAGCAAATGGCTCCAGTACATGATCAAGATTAACCCCACTACATCTTATAGGGACTACTGAGCATTTTGTCCCATTCATTCATAATCCAGTAGCTGACTCAAATTGGGCTAGGATGTTGATCAGGGAAGAAACTTCATCTCGTTCTGGGTTTAGAAAAATTACTGCATCATCTGCATATAGTGATAGACGGATCTTGGCATGCCGACCCCATATTGGCGAGAGGACGCCTTCCTGAGCTGCCGAGTCCAGTATTCTTTGCAGAGCGTCAATAGCAAGGATGAAGAGGTATGGGGAAAGGGAATCGCCCTGTCTCAGGCCTCTGGCATGCTGAATTGTTTCTCCCTCCGATCCATTAACCATTACCGTGGAATGTGATGTACGCAACAGCAATGTTATCCAGTTCCTCCATCTTGCACTGAACCCTCGATGCTCTAACATTTCCAAAATATATTCCCAGGAAATTGTATCAAAAGCCTTGGAAATGTCAAGCTTGAACAGCAATGATGGCGTCTTCGTTCGGTGATAAGCTCGGGCAAGATTTCTCAAATACATATAGTTGTCCTGAATACAGCGTCCTTTGATGAAAGCGCTATGTGAGGGAGATACCAAGTGATCCATATGATGCGACAGTCTGATGGCGAGTGTCTTGGATACCAGCTTAGCAAAAGAGTGTATTAAGCTGATCGGCCGAAAATCCCTTACATGTTCAGGTGCGTCACTCTTTGGGATGAGTACAATGTTAGCTCCATTTAGATGCTCCAGGGGCCCAGCCTGTAGGTTGTAGAAGGTTTGCATGGCTATAACTGTTAGATTGATCTCCTACTCTCTAGCTGGCCCAACGGCTTGCTGGGCCTTGATCTCGCGCCCTGATCGGGGGCGCCCAACCGGACTTGGTTGGTGGGCCCCCGTCGCACAGCGCTATAAAGAAGAGGGGTGGGGGCCACGGCACGGAGACCGAAGTTCGTCGCGCCGCCAGTCCTCACCACCTATATTTTCGAAACCCTAGCCGATCTAGGAGCGCTGCCAGCGGCGGGAAGTGCCACCTCGATGTCAGCGTCGCCGCCAAGGACGCCATCAACTACAACTTCTTCTCCGACCGTCGCTGCCAGTGCGCTGCCTCCGTCAACGCTCGTGATGGGATCTGCAGCGCCACCGACAATGACACCGACCGCTCCTCCCACTGAGGGCTTTGGTATGATTCCCATTCCCCTCACTCTCTCCCTCTCTCTCTGTTTCCCTCTGTCTCAGTACTTCATGAACTAGGTTCTACGTTTATACACCATATTCTTATGAACCCCCTGCCTAGTCCTACTGCTAGAACGATCCTATGTTGAATATGAACTAACAATGGTATCAGTATAGCCTCTAGTAAGTGGATCTAGTGACTGGGTTAAGAAATGAAAACAAAGATTGAAGAAATCGACTGATCCGAAATGGATCGGGAAAATGAAACCCTAACCCTAACAAGAAACATCAAAGGGGTTCGGGATAGAAGAAATCTAAAGAAAATGACGAAGAATAGATCGATCCGTTGCGAATCGGGGAAGAAGTCAAAGAAACCCTAACCCTAAATCGAACAAAACCGAGAATCAAGACGGCGTAGAGGGATTCTTACCTGGGGTCCTGGTCATCCCATCAACGCTGCCGGACACCTCCATTGCCGGCACGCGAGATGAACGAAGAAACTGCCGGCCGGCGAGGTCTCGCCCTCGCACGGCCCCTATCTACGGCGCTTGAATCGGGCACCGCCCGCGAGGCCGCTCGACGGCGGCGCGCTCAGCCATGGGCGAGCGCGCGCGTCGGCGAAGGGGCCCACGGCGGCGCCGTTTCCTCTCCGGCCGCCATGGCAAGCACCGGCGGCGGCGGCTGCTGCTGATGGAGAATCGGGGGAGAGGAGAGAAAATGAACTAGGGTTCGGGGGTCCGGGGGCCACTGAAGGGGTTTTTGACCCCCCGATCCGCGCGCTCGGCCGTCCGATTCATATGGACGGCTGGCAGCGATCTGGACGCCTTGCTGGGCCGTCGTGGGCCGGTTGGCCGACCGCGCGGCTCGCGCGCTGGCCACTGGGCCGTTTTGGCCATCGGGCCGAATGAATTGCGGCGGCCCATGAAGTGAACAGTGACTTTTTTTTGATTTTCTGAATTATAAAAAAAGAAAGGCAGGTCTTACCGGGCCGTCGCCGTGGGCCGGCCGACCGCGCGGCCGCGCGCGCGCGAGCGTGCTTGCCACTGGGCCATTTTGGTCATCGGGCCGAATTGATTACCCCGGCCCTGCTGTGAATAGTGACTTTTTTGAATTACCTTATCATTTTCCAGAAACATTTTTTCATATATATTTGAATGCAATTTGAATTGATTTTGATGTAAATTTTCTGTGCAATTTTATCCAACGATATTTTGCTCAGAGAATAGAATAGAAATTTAGAGTTTCTGGAAAATTGAGTTATGAAATTTATACATGTTTCCGCTGCGAATATTGAATTACTGCTCTCATATTAAATTTGAACCACCAGGGGATCAATCCCAGAATATGCCACTGTTAAAGAATACCTTGAAAAGGTGAAGAATCAGTTTACTGGGTCTACCAAGGCCACAACAGGTACACTGATCAAGAAACTCGTCACTTCGAAATACAGTGGTGGTGGCATTAGAAAGCACATCTGTGAAATGCGCACTACGGCATCTAAGCTTCAACCAATGGATTTGGAACTCAAAATTACTGATAAGTTCCTGATGCATCTTGTTTTTGCTTCCTTGCCCAAAGAATATGAAAACTTTGTTGTGAACTATAACATGCAGCCCGAAGATTGGGATTTCAAAAAACTCATTGGCATGTGTGTTCAGAGGAGGAAAGAATTAAAAACTTACAGGGTGACACTGCTAACCTTGTGAGGGAGAACAAAAGGAGAACAAGAATCCTAAACCACAGGGGAAACTCCAGTGGGATAATGCCTCCTCTTCTTCCAAGCCACAGGGAAAGGCCCCTATGAATCATCAAAATCACCCAAATGACCTTTTTGGTGGTGCTAAAAAAGATCAATGCAAGTACTGCATGAAGAGGGGACACTACAAGAGAGATTGCTCTCTCTACCTCAAGTCTCTGCTAAAGAGAGGTGAGGAAACTATTACATTTATAGATGAATCTCTGTATTTGAATTATGTAAAAACCACTTGGTGGATTGATTCTGGTGCAACTACTCATGTTGCAAATTCTTTACAGGGATTAAATGGGAAGAGAATCCTGCAAAGAGGGGAAAGAACAATTAAAGTTGCGAATGGAGTGCAAGCCAACGTTGAAGCCATTGGAGAACTCTCTTTAGAATTAAAGAATGGTTTTATACTTAGGCTTAAAGATGTACTCTATGTTCCTTCTTTGCATAGAAATTTAATAAGTGTCTCAAAACTTGATGATGATTATTTTGATTGCCATTTTGGTAATGGCCAATGTAAGATACTTGTTAATAATGAATGTGTTGTCTTGCTTTTCGACAAGACAAACTTTATTTATTATCTCTTACTGAGAATGTGAACAATGTCTATAATGAGAATATGAACGATTCCCTATCTATGAATGTAAGTAAGAAGCGAAAGAGAATTGATAATGTGTCTTTGAAATTATGGCATTGTCGCTTGGGCCATATTTTGAGGGGGAGAATAGAACGATTAGTTAAAGAATCAATTCTCCCACACTTAGAATTTTATGATCTAGAACAATGTGTTGATTGTATCAAAGGAAAATACGTTAAGAAAATAAAGAAGAATGCCAAACGAAGTACAGGAATCTTGGAAATAATCCACACAGACATTTGTGGTCCTTTTCCTATGAAAAGTGTGGATGGTTATGATTCGTTTATAACATTCACACATGATTACTCTCGTTATGGCTACATTTATCCAATTAAAGAAAGATCAGAAGCATTGGATAAATTCAAGATATTTAAAGCTGAAGTTGAAAATCAACACAATAAGAGGATCAAGTTAGTACGATCAGACCGGGGTGGAGAGTACTATGGGCGACATACCCCATATGGCCAAGTCCCTGGACCTTTTGCAAAGTTCCTACAGGAAAGTGGCATAGTCGCCGAGTACTCCATGCCGGGGGAGCCTTAGCAGAATGGAGTGGCTGAAAGAAGAAACCGTACCTTAATGGATATGGTAAGAAGTATGATAAGTTACTCCACATTACCGATTAGTTTATGGATGGAGGCGTTGAAAACCGCCATTCACATACTTAATCGAGTACCAAGCAAGTCGGTGTCGAAAACACCATATGAATTATGGACTGGAAGAGAACCCTCACTTAATCACTTACGTGTGTGGGGATGTCCAGCTGAGGCAAAGATTTTCAACCCAAACATTGGAAAGTTAGACCCCAAGACAGTCAGCTGCCATCTCATTGGCTACCCAGAAAGATCGAAAGGATATCGCTTCTATTGTCCTGATAGACATACGAAGTTTGTAGAAACAAGATATGCTGTGTTCTTGGAGGATGATATGATCAGGGGGAGCAAGGTAGCACGAGAAATTAATCTTGAGGAGAAACGGGTACATGTGCCCATCCGATGGTTGAAGAACCATATTTTGTACTACCTGCTGCTGTTGCACCAACAGTGCAAGACACTGTAGTGACAACACCTGTTGTTAGTTCACATGTGCCGACAATAAACGAACATGAGAAACCTGTCCTTCAGGAGCCTATAGAACCAAACATCGCACATGAGGAAGAGCAGTAACAGCCCATTGTAGAACAAGTGCCAGAGGCCCCTAGGAGGTCTCAAAGAGAAAGAAAGCGAGCTATTCCTGATGACTATGAACTTTATAACACAGAAGAATTTCATATGGAGGGTGATCCCACTACTTACGAAGAAGCCATGAGGAGTGCTCACTCATCAAAGTGGTTAGAAGCTATGAAGGATGAAATGAAATCGATGAGTGCCAATAAAATTTGGGACTTAGAACCTATTCCTAAAGGAGCCAAAATAGTAGGATGTAAATGGGTCTACAAAACAAAATGTGACTCCTAAGGAAATATTGAAAGATATAAAGCACGACTTGTGGCAAAAGGATTTACACAAAGAGAAGGGATTGATTACAATGAGACGTTTTCTCCAGTCTCTTGTAAGGATTCTTTCAGAATCATAATGGCACTTGTAGCTCACTATGATTTAGAATTGCACCAAATGGATGTGAAGACGGCATTCCTTAATGGGGATTTAGAAGAAAATGTTTATATGGCACAGCCGAAAGGTTTTGTTATAGAAGGAAAAGAAAAGATGGGATGTCGCCTGAAAAGATCGATTTACGGATTGAAACAAGCTTCCAGACAATGGTACTTGAAGTTTGATAGAATAATTAAGAGTTTTGGGTTTAAAAAAAATGTTGAGGACAATTGCGTTTATGCAAAGTTCAGAAATGGAAAATACATATTTTTGATCCTATATGTAGATGATATCTTACTTGCTAGTAGTGATGTCAATCTACTAATGAAGACGAAGAAATTCTTGTCCTCAAATTTTGATATGAAAGATCTCGGTGAGGCCACATTTGTTTTAGGAATTGAAATTCACCGAGATAGAAGAAAAGGGGTTTTAGGATTATCGCAGAAAGCATACATAGAGAAAGTTTTGAAGAAATTTTGTATGCATGCGTGTAGTCCGTCACCTGCTCCTATAGTCAAGGGCGATAGATATGGGGAACATCAGTGTCCCAAGAACCAATATGAAATTGATCAAATGAAAGCGGTACCGTATGCTTCAGCTGTTGAAAGTTTGCAATATGCTCAAACTTGTACTCGCCCTGACTTAGCTTTTGTTACCGGGTTACTTGGCAGATACCAAAAGAATTCAGGAATTGAACATTGGAAATTAGTGAAGAAAGTCTTGCGTTATTTGCAAAGAACGAAAGGCCTCATGTTGACATACAGAAAGTCTAATTCCCTGCAGATAGAGGGGTATTCAGATTCTGATTATGCGGGAGATGAAAGAAAGTCCACGTCAGGATACATATTTACTCTCGCAGAAGGAGCTATATCATGGAAAAGCTCCAAACAAACAGTGACTACGAACTCGACAATGTATGCTGAATTTGTAGCATGCTATGAGGCCTCGGGGCAGGTGAATTGGCTAAAGAAATTTATACCCGGACTGAAAGTAATAGAAGATGTACATAAACCAATGAGGTTGTATTGCGATAACAACCCAGCGGTAGAATATGCTCACAACAATAGGTCAAGTGGTGCTGCCAAACACATTGACATAAAGTACTATGTTGTGAAAGATAAAATTCGGGATCATGTATTAAGTCTTGAGCATATAAGAACAGAGAGAATGCTAGTGGATCCGCTCACAAAAGGCTTACCACCCAATGTGTTCAGAGGCCGGCATGGGTTTAAGGGAAAGCCTATGATTCCTGAATAAGAAGGGCCCAAGAAAAGAGTTTCATTTCAAAAACGGAGAAGTGTGTCGTGGCTGTTAGTCTAATGGCAGTAATTGCTGTGACGATGAAACACGCTCGATATGCAAATCTGTAATGGGATGGAATAGAATTAAGAAAGAAAAGAATTGAAAGACGAAGAAAGAAATTGAAGAACTTTAAGATTGATGAGAGATCAAGGGGGAGAATGTTAGATTGATCTCCAACTCTCTAGCTGGCCCAACGGCTTGCTGGGCCTTGATCTCGCGCCCTGATCGGGGGCGCCCAACCGGACTTGGTTGGTGGGCCCCCGTCGCACAGCGCTATAAAGAAGAGGGGTGGGGGCCACGGCACTGAGATCGAAGTTCGTTGCGCCGCCGGTCCTCACCACCTACATTACCGAAACCCTAGCTGATCTAGGAGTGCTGCCAGCGGCGGGAAGTGCCACCTCGATGTCAGCGTCGCCGCCAAGGACGCCATCAACTACAACTTCTTCTCCGACCATCGCTGCCAGTGCGCTGCCTCCGTCAACGCTCATGATGGGATCTGCAGCGCCACCGACAACGACACCGACCGCTCCTCCCACTGAGGGCTTCGGTATGATTCCCATTTCCCTCACTCTCTCCCTCTCTCTCTGTTTCCCTCTGTCTCAGTAGTTCATGAACTAGGTTCTACGTTTATACACCATATTCTGATGAACCCCCTGCCTAATCCTACTGCTAGAACGATCCTATGTTGAATATGAACTAACAATAACCTCTCATTTAATTATCGGCCAACAATTCTTGTAAAAGGTTCTAGTAAATCCGTCCGGCCCTGGTGCCTTCTCAGTAGGCAACATCTTTACAGTGTAATGTATCTCTTCTTCAGTAAATGGCCTATCCAATTCATTTTCCGGAAGCGTGCTTAGCTGGAGAATGTGCCAATTCAAACTCTGTGTTCGATCCACCCTTGAGCCAAGCAGCTCTATGTAGTACTAGTGCACTAGTTATTCTTTTTCCCCCAGTTTCCATACAATGACGTCCTCGTTGTTCTTGAGATATGCAATCATGTTTCTCTTACACCGGCCATTTGCTTTCCGATGGAAAAATTTGGTGCACGCATCACCTTCTCTGATTTGCAACAGTCGCGAGCATTGTCTTCTTCTAGACCGTTCTATTGCTGCCCAACCGAATGCCTCCGAATCTGAACACAGAGGCGCCGTATTCAATGGTGGACTTCGCGCTGAGCTTCCATATCCTCTGCCAGGAGGCTCCGTGCCCTCAGCCAGGGCGCCATCAATGTCTTCCTCGTTTCAATCCACGAGCTCCACGTCCCCTTCATCCACCAGATCCCGCGGCTGGGGCCGCTCTCCGGGGGAAGTGACGGTCGGAGCTGTCAGATCAGGCAGCTGGGCACGCTGCGTCATCAGGAGGTGCGGGTTTGGGGGCTGTATCGTAACAACCCGAAATTTTACAGCCACTAAATAACACCATCAATAAATTTCATAATAATATAGACATGTATGGTGGCCGCCGGCGCCGGGGTGGCCGCCGTCGGGGAGGGTTGGATAGGCTCTCGGTCGCTCTCGCGGTCACTCATTTTGCTTTTTGAGATCCATCCAAGCATTTCAGTTGGCTGGTGGTGATGAAGGTGCAACTGCTGTAGTGGTTTATTTTTCTTGTCACATTTCCTTTAAACCTTAACTTGCTCATTTCTGTATGATTCAGATTACCCATGCTGACTAGATCAACACCTCATACAGCAATTGAAGCGAAGCGGCATTGCTCGACATCAGTTATATATGCTTGTATTTTACTAGGAGGCTTGTTGGATCAACTCCTAATCCAGTGGTTAATTAGTATACAAATCTAGGACTCTATCATGGATGCTGTCAAGTTACAAGGGGTTACTTTTAGTCCAATTCTGTTGAGGATCGGTGACCTATTTTTATTAGGAGGATTGGCGACTTTTGATTCAGAGTAGTGCTTCCCTCCACAAGGGCAAAGGTTCCAATCCCCCTCATAATCTTGGAGCAAGAGCCTTGAAGGCCCACGGAATGAGTTGTTTAGAACTTCCCATCAGATGGCATTAGTGTTGGTATTTTAGTTGGTTAAGTTAGGTTTCTTTCTTACCTGGTTCATTTTTAAAACCTCAAATTTGCTTGTGGGAAGTAGTTCTGTTCAAGTTGTATTTCTATCACAGATTATTATAATAACATGTGAATCTTTCAAGTGTTAAAAAATGTCTTATTAGCGATGACATGTACTTTTACACATGTACACACACAAGAGAACGCACGCACACACATATATGTTGTGCATCCATCGTGCAAATTAAGTACATATGCATGATGCGAAATTAAATATATTTGTTAATTTTCAGCAATCATGGAAACTATTTGCTTAACAATTCATATACTATTGTGTATCCCTTTGGAGTCCAAAGCTTGGACTGCAAAGTTATTGTGATGCTTAAATAAATACTAATACCCTCTTGAGGACAGCACTACTGCTCCATTCTAGATCTCAATATGCAAAGAAAAGAATATGCAAAGAGCTAAAGTAATAAGGAAGCGAAACATGATTCTAACACAATTGACACACTCAAAGCGCAAAGGCAAAAGAGATATAGCATGGAGCTAAAGTAAGGGACATCGTTGTGACCCAAAGAAACACTCAAAGCGCACATCCAAACGCGAGAAAAGAATAAGGACCAACGCAGGACGCGGCTCTGAAGAAAAGGAAAAGAACACACACATACAGACACCCTGTCGTCGCCCTGAATGATTGCCAGAAGGAGGCTATATACATTCCTAGCAAGCGAAGCGGGTGACATACACCACACCAGCCTTCGGCTGGCGGGGGCGCCGCATTCACAGTCGCAGCAATGGCGGAGCTCGCGTCCGGAGCCGTAAGCCGTGAGCCGTGAGCCGTGGCCAGCAAGGAGGACTCCGGCACCGTTGCACAAGAAGCATTGGATTTGGTGTCCCCCCGTTTCGATAAAAGGGTCTTGATCAACCTCTCGGCACTGCACTACATTGGGATCTTCCACTACTGCCTCGGGAGATCCTATACTACATATGGCGTGAATGCCACCAGCGGGACCAGTCACAAGGCAGTGGCAGCAGTACAGGTGCACAAGCTATCAATATGTCCGAAGTTTTCAGTCAACAAAGGAAAATGTGTTTTGACATTAGTGCAGAGGTTTCTAAGATGGGAGTCCAAGCCAAGATTGAAGAAATCAAGAGCAAGATTGGAGATGTAGATGTCAAGATTGCAGGAGCCAAGAGCGAGAAGACTGGAGACACAAACAAATCCACAACTGCTGGTCTCCCCTCAGAGAAACACTTAGTCCTGCTACATCAGGTTTTATTGATGCTCATGCTAGGAGACAAAATAGGACCCAACAGCATGATAGGGAAATCATCAGAGGAGATCATTCCACAGGCGGCCAAATGGCTTAAAAAGCATATGGAGAAGGGTGGTGAAGCCTAGGAGCCTAATAAACCAGTGATTTGCTTGGATGCTACCCAATATGAAGACATCATGTGGAAAGTGTTCGTGTCCACCACCAAGCCCCTACAGGACCAAGACACCAGTAGTGCAATGCTTCAACAACCAGCATCTGGCAATCAGGAGGACCGCATTAAAGAAATCCTCCACAACCACAAGATCGCACTAGACAACCATAAGCTTGCACTAGACAACCACAAGATTGCACTAGACATGATATGGCAGTTGCTTTCTAGGCTCCAGCTTCAGCAAGACAACTCTGCCGTCGAGGAACAAGCCGAAGATCGATCCATCCGGTAGCAGGGTGGTCATGATAAAAGCCACAATGTTACTGACCCTGCTGTTGCCAAGGAAACCAAGGAGAAGAAGACGAATAGGAGCTCACCGACTGTCTATGAAACCGAGAACAAGGTGGAGGACATGATGTGGGAGATTAAGCGACAGCTGGTGAAGATTATGGTGCTGAAGGATCGTAAGACCCTGATTAGCATCATCGATGGAGGAGGCTACATAAACCAGTGGGATGACATAAGAAATGCTTTGAGCCTGTTGGGCTGTGGCGATGGCAGTGCAGTGACAGTGATCACAAATAAAAGCTAGAGGGCCAAGGAATTTTGCTGTCCATCGGGAGAGCCTATAACCTGTTAAATTGTTAGTCTGTACCATGACATTTTGCTCAAGGTTACAAGCCAAAGGGGTACTGAAGGTGGCAACAATGACAACTCCCAGATCTTCCATGACATCTTGGTCAAGTGTGATCCCGATGAATCCTGCATGAGGATGTTTGCTCATGCTTTGTACGCAAATCCCAACAGGACTGGTGAAGAGCTGAGTAGACTGAATGGCAGCCTGACCCTACAGGCTTCGGACTCAATGGCCACTAATAATGTTACTAATGCTAAGATGATATTCAAGTTCTCCTACAGAGACGTGCCAAGAGAATACAAGGCATGCCTGTTGTACCTAGCTATCTTCCCTCAAGGTTATAACATCAAATGATCAAAAGCAATTGAGCGATGGGCTATAGAAGAGCTAATAACAAAGGAAGACTGGCACATGGTAGTGCGTCATGCAAAGCGATGTTTCAATGCCTTGATCGACCGGTGCCTTGTTATGCCTTGTGATCTTAGTGCATCAGGAAAGGTCAAGAGCTGCATGGTAGGCAGTCCAGTCCATGAGTTCATCACAAGAATTGCCACTAAAGAGCACATTTTGGATGCACGCCTATCACATCTCCGATCTCGCCACTTTTCCACCTTGAGTGATCTTCAACTTCGTGCCTCTGATACCATTGATAAGTTTGTGCAGAGCCTTCCAGATTATTCACATCAGTTGCGGCGGCTCAAGATGCTAGATCTGGAAGGCTGTCAATGCTTGAACAAGAACTACCTCAAGGACATCTGCAGCATGATATTACGTCTTAAGTATCTGAGCCTAAGGAAAACAAATGTTGATGATCTTCCAAGTGAAATCAACAACCTTCATGAGCTAGAGGTATTGGACATCCGGCAAACCAATGTGCGTCAGAGTGCAACAAGAGGTATCCTACTCCTAAAGCTGAGGAGGTTGCTAGCTCGTCGGATTGATCCAAGTACAGCAGATCATGAAATGGGTGCACTCGACAGGGATCACAAGTCAATGTGCCTCAGTGTTGACATCCCTCACAAGATCCACAAAATGGAAAATATGGAGGTACTGTCCAATGTCAAGGCTTCTTCAAGGGATGGAGCTGAGTTAAAAGAAATTAGAAACCTATGGCAGCTCAGCAAGCTTGGTGTGGTTATAGATGACAACAAAGCACACCTCGGGAATCTACTTTGGGCAATCAGTGACATGAAAGAGTGCCTCCGGTCTCTATCTATCACTATATCTAAAACCAAAACTGGGAGTGTGCACACTACATCTAAAACAAAAAGTGAGAAGGGCCCTACTGATTCTACTGAGGATCAACTACTACCAAGAGAATTGTACCTTAGCTTGATAGAACCACCCAAGGTTCTTGAGAGCCTGAGCATTGATGGATTCACAAGCGTTGTGCGGGTCCTCTCATTGTTCGCTAAAGGTAGCGAAGAACTTGCCAAGGTAACTCTAAGTCGCACCTTGTTGGCAAAGAAAACATTGATGCACGTCGGAGAGCTTCCCAAAGTACGCTGCATCAGGCTCCGTTACAATGCGTACAGAGACAGTAGCCTCACCTTTGAGAAGCAATATTTCCTACATCTCAAGTATTTTCTTGCTGAGTGGCTTGATGGGACTGAAGTGATTTAGTTCAAGGACCATGCAGCTCTTGAGCTCGAGAAGATTGTAGTGGTCCGCACCAACATTAAGCATCTTTGTGGGGTCGGTGCCCTGCCAAACCTGAAGGAGCTCGAGTTGAAGCACAATGAGCACCTTGTGTTTTTACCTAAATATGGTGAGCCAATTATACCTGAAGATGCAACAGATACGAAGCCCATAAATGAAGGTGGAGAGACAGCTTGTGTTGACCAAAAGCCAGAAATTGTACCTGAAGACAGGGCAACAGCTTCTGTTCAGTCAATTAGGGACGGAGACAGCACGCTCACCTTCAGGAAAGGAGAATTTGAGCATCTCAGATACTTTCTTTTTGAGGGATCTAGTATACAGATTGACATCACATTTGAAGGTGGAGCAACTCCTGAGCTTGAGAAGATTGTCTTGTCATGTACACATATAAAGTGTCTTGATGGGGTCGGCGGCGTTGCAAAGCTCAGGGAAATTGAGTTGAAGGCTGATAGGACCCTTTCGTCATTTATTGATGCACAACATATTGCCAAGGTAACTCTTTCTGAAACCTTCCTCAAGCAAAGTGATATAGAAATCCTCGCAACAAAACCAAAGCTATGCTGGCTACTGCTCTTGGAAGATTCTTATGATGACAGCAATCTTGAATTCAAAAAGGCTCAGTTCCCAAAACTCAAACATCTTACTGTCAAGTGTTTCAAGGTCTCCCACATCAGCTTTGACAAGGATTCTGCACCTAAGCTTGAGAAAATTATCTGGTCCTTCACTAAGAAAATATCTCTCTCTGGCATTGGCCACCTTCTGGAACTGAAGGAGTTTGAGTTCAATGGTAACTCTGTCCCTCTTCAAGTGAGAAAAGACATCCATACACATATTAAGAAACCTCTTCTTAAACACAACAAGCTGCAGCAACAGGAGAGCAAAGCAAAATAGGAAACAAAGGGATCGGCATTGTCTAAGAAAAAGTCTGCATTTATTCTCCATCCTTGGATCCATTCATCGCTTATTTGCCAGGACCCAGGACTGCTATCTTGTGTGTGCAAGGTGCAAGCTCAGTTGTGTGCATGTGGGCCATAACTCATTGTGAATGTGTGACCCTGTTGTGTTGTGTGCATCTATGTGTTTACTTTATTCGTTCCACCTGGAGCGTGGTGTGCTTGCAAAATGACTGGATTCGTATTATTGTTATGTGTCTGAAATCTGAATGTGTAGTTCCACGTAATAAGTGCGACACTTCGCATCTCATTGTAATTGTTGTGTGTAATCACCTTTGATTTATGATTTTCATGCATTTCGGTGTTAATATGAAGGGACCATATTAGGCAGTTTAGCTCAACTTGTTTTGTCTGATGAGATTTTGTACAAAAATTTTCTCACACGCGCATATATTTATTGGTGCTATCAAGAAGCATTTTGTACTTAAAGAGAAGAAAATAAATAAGTGACAAATGGTGAAAGAAGAAAGACTAAAATATTTCGATTAGACCAATAAGAGGGGATAATCAAGGGAGAGGAAATCTGGAAAAAAAATACATCACAAATTATGGGCTCATCACATGAAGTATTTTATTTCTAGGTGTTAGATAGATGATATTCCTTAGATTATAGAAGCAGAAATTAAGATCCTAATTGAATGAGATTGCAGATGAAATACAATAAAGGACCCTGGTCTTGGTGGATTAACAGTGTTTTTGGAGTCTAATTAAATATGGCCATGTTTAAGGACTTCCATGATGGTTCTCTTCCTCTTCATAGGTTGAATGTTGGGATTATATCACTGTTGCTGGAAGAAAAAGATCAAACATATATATTCAAAAATATATGCATATCTGTATGTTGAATGTGGGTTTTAAGATTTTCATGGAAGTCATGGAAAATAGAGTGGTGGATGTGGTAAATAGAGTGGTAAGACCATCTCAAATGACATTCATGCCAGGGAAGGAACATTATACAGATTGAGAATTCTGTTTTTTTTTCTCTTTGCTTATTACTAGGTAACATGCCCATGCGTTGCTATAGGGCGACTAAACTTTTATACTAAAACACACGGATCACACGATAAAATAACAATGCTATGAAATTAAATACAGAAAGAGTGGGTTACAACATAATTTTGATATAGCAATCTTGTTTGCACTGAAAACTTGAATTTCAAGCCGTACAAAGAAAAAAGCATCATAGTCATTGATCTCATATTCATCAAGGTGACATTCATAACGGCTGGATGGTTGTGGATCCATATAATAGCCGATTTCCACTATCAAATGCGCTCCTTTGTTTGTAAAACTTGAACATTTTCTGATAGATTCACCTTCAAAGATGTAGAGATTGAAAAATTCTGCAATAATAGAGAATGGCTAAGGATTAGTAAAAACGTTCGCTAGTACACTATATAGGCACAAGTCATGAAGGAAAAGCTTACCGGGTGCATTCCACGAAGACTTGGCAATAGCAGCTCCTTCATAGATAGCGACTCCAACATTTTTTCCATGAATTTTTTTGCAGTGACCGAAACAGGGGGTTCATCGTTCAGCGTAATGCGTCTTGGACGAATTAGTCACTTTGCCTGGAGCTCCCTCTTCCTGCACAGCCAAATCACTTTGTTTTAAGAAGAATACCAAATTAACCATAGGCTGCAGAACGAGTAATCATAGATATATTCGAATGAAAAACAATGTTAGTATACCATTTTTGACGATTCTTTATCCAATTCATAATCAGTTGATCAAGTTTGCCATCTGTGCCCAAGAAGTGATACCTGGAAGAAATGGTGATGCGTTGGATCAACCATGGTTAGCTTCAAATAGAGTCCTGAAATATGACCTTATAGTTCTGGTAAGGAGGAGTTGGGCTTGCGTGCATCAACATGCAACAAAATCATCACGTGCTGGTTTCCGGCACAAATAACAATTTATAAGCAAACATAAAAATAATGGGGAGCCCAACTATTGCTTCCAGATAAGTCAGGAGATTACCTAAAGATATACGGTGTTGAGATATAGCATGTAGTTACAGGGATTGAAACAAATTCGGAGTTCTCAGGGAGACTCCGACAGCAAAAGAGAATCACCTTATCACGATGGAGCCTCTCGACGCGTTGATCCGTGAGGCTGACAGACTGCACGCATTCTCCCCCTGCCTGGGCGCGCAATATCTCTATATGCTGATGACCTCGTTGTGTTCATTACCCCACAAGCTCATGACCTACAAAGCTTGCACCAGATCCTGTCGCTATGGAGTTATGGAGAAGTAAGGCTCCGGCGCCAAAGGTCAAATTTTTCCTATGGACTGCACTCTGGACAGCGCCAAAGGTTGCAGGATAACGAGGCATGCAACCTTTGTGGTCACCGAGCATCTCTTTGTTGGATGCGTACTCACCAGGGTTCACTTACCGTTGGGAGGCAGCGTTCGGTAAGTGAAGGCAGGCTCATCTTTGATAGCCTACTTGCGCTTGTCATCTTTGATAACCTACTGTCGCCTTCTTCTCCATCCATAGTAGTTAAGCTGATGTCTTTCTTGTTTCTTTAACTCCTTCTAATTTGAGATGCTGACTTGCATGAGCCTCAGGGATCACCTGACCTCACTAACTTTTACAGCTTCTTCTTTCTAAGTTAAATCCCTAATCTCGTCTTCCCCATCTGCATAATGCTTTCTTAAGTATTGACGATATTGTCATCTCTGATAAACACTTGAGGAGATTTAGTGGTCTTCTAATGATCACAAGGAGCTGGAACTATCTTCAATAGTTTTACTTTGGACTGTACGTAAACCAGAGTTCATCCCTAAACCAGCGGGGTTACTGTGCAATCGTTCATCCACTTGTTGATCAGCGGGATTAAAACCAGAGTTGCTTTGGAATGGAGCAAGGCCCTTGATTGCGGACGGGGAGACGGCCGGGGAGGAACTTGGACAGGGGCGTGGTCCGGCAAGCAGGGAGTCTCGAGGCGGTCCCCTGCGGCCACCACCGAGAGGGAGTCATCGCGGCCCCCGCAGCCGCCGGTGCAGGATTCCTTGCGGTCACCAGTGGGGAGGGATTCGCCGTAGCCGAGAGGGAGTTGTCGCGGCCGCCGGTGAGGCAGTCGCGGTTGACGGTGCGGAGGGATTCGACGCCGCCAGGAGGGAGTTGCCGTGGCCGCTGGTGAGGGAGTCGCAGTCGCAGGGCGGTCCTCCACGGCCGCCAGTGAGGGAGTCATGGTCGCCGGGAGTCTTCGTGGTCGCGGTGTGGGACTGGTGAGTCAAACGAACGCAAACTTTCATTTTTCTTTTTCCTTTTCTTTCTTTTTTGGTAGGGAAATGTACACTGTCAGAGGGGGTTTGAATTTCTCGTATCTCCAACAAATGCCATTTTCAGGTTTTTTTTTTTTTACTCAGCAAGGGAAACTCTAGCCTATATTTTTTCTAATTTTTTTATAATGCTGACCTGTTTAAATTCGCTCCTACAGTAGTCGAACCCATATCAGCTGGATACAACTCAGGTTCTTTAACCACTAGACTAGAGGCCATAATATTTTTTTATCTCTAGATTACAAAAGCTATAACTTTTTACTGCAAAAGAAAGTTAGGAATGTAGTGAATGCTTGCCATTTTGTCCGGAGTTCGTTCAACTAAATTGTTCCCATAACTTTAACTAAATTGCATCCTCGGGAGTTCCTTCAAACAACTTCTCAGTTCATTTTTTGGCAAAAAGGAAAAAAGACATTAAATAGGCATTTAGTAAATCTTCCTATCCAATTCACAAATTTGCATGTGCAGTCAATGCTTTGCCATTTTGCCCTGGTGCCCCTCCACTTTACGCTCTCTCCTGCCTGGTTTTTGAGTTTTTAGAAAACCTTAATTTTTTTTGGATATGCTTCAAGCACATGATAAAAAAAATTGTATTTAGGTAGATGAACCTTTTAATTCTATTATAGAAACTATGGTAAACGATGTAATCATTTTAATAATCAATAAAGTGGCCGCATAGCTTCCATAAAAAAGGCACGGATTTCAATTCCTCACATCTAAAAAAATATTTTTGTTTTGCTTTCCTTAATGACAAAAGTTCCTTTAACATTCATAAGAAATTTTGAGCTTGATCAAATATAACAATAATATTAATGTTTACAATACGTAGTAATAAGTACATAATTAGATGAATCATAGATATATTTTACTAATATAAACATATTCAGAAGCATAAATATTGATAGCATGTAAATATAAAGCCTAGTCAAGGTTTGACGACTCTGTTTATTTATAGAGCTATATGTCTTTTTACTGAGGGAGTATATACTACCAATACCATGCACGCACTAGTGCAACTACTGCAATCTCCCTCCGCGCGTGCTGCTGTGCTGCATTTAGTTTGATTCCACCCATGTCCACGTGTTCTTAATTTTTGGATGGATTCGGTGTAGCTGCAGTGGCCAGCATATCAGTATCTTCTTTTTTTTTTTTTTTTTTTGAAAGAGCTGCATATCAGTATCTGTTTCAGTACAGCTCAGCTCAGCTCATCTATTTTGTTGCATTGCATCGCATATTCGCATTGGTGCCGGTTCCGATTGGACGCGAACCAGAAAGCACGAATGGCAGACGCCCCCGTTCCCGTTACCGTTGCCGCCACCACCCGATTTGACGCCCACGGATTCTCGATCCAGAGATTGCTGCAAACAACGGTTGCGAGGTCTGACGGTTTTCATTTTGACCGTCTCTTCATAGTTCAGAAAAATTCGTTCTATACTGCTGCTATCCCAGTCTCAGATCGCTGTTGCACTCGTGCGGTGGACAGTGGATCGTCGGTATCCATGCGTAGAAGTCGGGCCTCGTTTAGTTTTTTAAATTTGGGTCCAGATTTACTATAAAAAAGAAGATTTCTCATCATATTAAAATATCGACACATACATGGAGTATTAAATATAGATAAAATTAAAACTAATTATACAGTTTGGTTATTCTTTACGAGACGAATATTTTGACTCTAATTAATCAATGTTTGAATAATTTTTATCAAATACAACAGTGACACTACAGCGTAAAATCCTAACTTTGCACATACAAAGTTAGAAAACTAAACAAGGCCTCAGAGGAAGTCGAGGGCCATTCCATGTCACACTCACATGTCAGTGTCCAAGTCCAACAAAGGGCGCTTGCAGCCATCCGAGCTGGCCGACAGGAAGATGCATGGGGTCTTCAAGTGCATCACTCCTTCATATGCAGAAGGGTGTCGGGCTCGCTCAGCCAGCCGATCGATCGAGCCAACCAACCAATTCAGCTGATGGATGCGTCCAGTGGCGGATCAAAAACCGACCACGAGGGGGTCCTAAATAATAGAAAGCTTGAACTATGCTTGCTATATATATCAATAATAGATATATAACTGAATTTGTGAATAACTGGATCCGCCCATGGATGCGCCAACCGCTGTTCAGGGTCAAACAAATTGAGCCCCCACGCATCACAAGTGTGTGCGTGATCATGCGAATATATTTCCACAACACTGTATTTTTTTTCATTTCCATTCCTTTTTCTTTTTGATAAAAACATGAACACGTACTCTTTGGATCCACCACGCATCAGAAGACAAATTTGGCCTACTGAAAATGACCATTCTGTATCGCTGTCGCTACTGCTGGAGTGGCGTCTACTCTACTGTTGTCGATTCTACCACAGTACTGTGAATCATTTCTCCTGTTTCCTGATCAAAGTGATCACTCGACGATGACAGACGACAGACATATATCTATCATGGTATCTTCCATAGCTCCATGCTTGTATCCAGCCAGCAACGATCTAGTCAATCTAAGACGATATGACCACCAACCCTGCATTGCTACGTTGGGTTAAGTTTTGATAAAACATGGCATTCATGTCATAGTTTCAAATGTGGACAGATTGGTACAAGATCTGACTCTGAAGTGATTATATTAATGGTGCCTTGCCCACAGTGCGCGCACGAATGCAGTAGCTACTATACCTCCAGGAAATGATCTGTTTGCATTTAAGTATATATAAGCTGTTCATATCACACACTACACAGCTAGGCCTATACAAACGTACATCATTCACCAATAATGGTGACCTGATGAATAAGAGCACATGATTCATTTGTTCAGGTAGCTAGATGTTCATCAGAAGGAAAGGCAAAAAGGCAGAGGGAAGGGGCAGAAGCAAGTTGCACACAGGACGAAGAATCAATTGGAGAGGAGTGCTTCTCAGTCCAACCTGATCAGATCCTATATGCATCCAAGGAATAAGCTTCTTTCCATGCCTAATTTCCTTCTTCTACACCGTGTTCCTAGTTGGTACACAAGTCACTGGAACTCCCAAAAATCTGAGCCAATTGTGTGTGCATTAATTTTCCTTCTTTCTGTTCATTGTTCTCTGTCAAGATGTCAGTGTCAGAAAATAATCGAAAGACTTTCTCGGAGTACAAGTCCCAATCCAAACTGAAACCCGTTAGACGTGTTGTCAAGTCAATTCAGATCTAATCTTGTCCACAAATGGACCTGCTACTACTAAAAATGTTGGGTTAGTTGGTCATGTTGGTCTTTGACAAATCATAATACTATAGTCACCAAACTGCCATCTGCCACCTTTAGTGGCTTTCATATGGTAGCAACACCACAAGATACGATGTAGCCTTATGTTAGTACAAATGAATTAGCACTACCAACCGAAATAACGACCAGACTCTTTCCAACGTACTCACTTATCAGAAACATTAATTCAAAACAAAACAGACATGCATACTAATTAATGACAGTATATCCGTGCAAGTTTCTAGTTTTTTGTAAGAAAAAACCGAAGAGTAAGACACGTGTATATTAATATTATGAAAAATAGATCATAGTCTCACTAATACAAACTGTTGTCCTAATATGTGATTCGCAAAGTAGTATATTGGATTATAACCTGACTAATCATAATCCATCTGAAAAAAATGAATTACCTAAAGAGCATATGTATTGTTGTTTTGGAAATGAATACCTGTGCCAACATGGTAAAGAATTGTCATAGTGCGGTGATTCACAAAAGTCACAAAAAATACATCATCATAACACGAAACGCGTGAACCACCACTAGGATACCAAAATGTATGTTCGCGAAGAAAGAAACCTCCATGAAACACGCGATTCTTAGGAGTCATATTGGATTGCTACATGACTCATCATACATATCTTTCTTTGATAAAGAGAAAGAAATTATGTGTAAATTAGCGCGATACCCGAAACGACAAAATGAACAAGACATACTAGTGGATACACATAAACATTGGCATTTGGGTATTTTGTGAAACAGAAAAATGAAGCAAGGCACCCGGTTGCTCTAAGCCAACTAGCCAAGGATGGTTCTCAACCCGTGATCCCCATATAAAAAAGGTCGACCCTCCCTCCACAGACGTGATGGATATCAAGAGCCTTTCTTTCCCACTACTACTTCCATCTCTCTAGTCTCCACAGCAAGCCATCTTCTCTCCATCGCATAACTTTGCTAGATAGCATCAAGAACCGGAGGTACATACGCCATCACCAGCGCGTTCGGTTCCTATGGGGCCTCAGCAAGACAAGTCGTCGTCCATGGCGAACGGTACGGCAGCGGCGACGACCAAGGAGGCGAAGGTGGTGCGCGTGCACTACCGTGAGTGCCAGCGCAACCATGCGGCGTCCATCGGCGGGCACGCTGTGGACGGGTGCCGGGAGTTCATGGCGTCGGGCTCGGAGGGCACGGCGGCGGCGCTGGCGTGCGCGGCCTGCGGGTGCCACCGCAGCTTCCACAGGCGCGAGGTGGTGGCCGGCGACGACGACCGCGACTGCTCCTCCACCTCCACCACCTCCGGTTGATGAGCCGTCAGCAGCAGCTAGCAGATGGGCATTGAAATGGTTTGGTAGCTGCATTATATTCAGCCGTATATGGACCAACAATGTTTGTTTTCAATTTCTTCCTTTTCTTTTCAGATTACCCTCTTGGTCTTGTATGATATTCAGTGAAATTTATGTGTGATGTAACATATGTGTTGATCGTTGGTATATGGTGCTTGTAACTGATGTGTGTCTGTTCCCCCTTGTAACTGATGCATGTGTGTCTGTTCCCCTGTGGCTCTGTGTACATGGTTCCCCTGTTATTTGCTTATAGAAACAGACATCGTATATATATTTGGTAGATATATGTATACATGTGCTTCTTTGTTAGAATTTGTGTGTGTTTGTTCTAGATGCTTTTTTTTTCTCTCCTCAACTCTGGTATCTCTGATCTTAATGAAGAACGATCCATTCAGAAACTCGTTCCGTTTTATTTAAGTGAAGATAGGATCAGTTCTCCATTATACAGGAAAAAGTATATGTTGTCCTCTCACTGACCAGGATGATGCATGGTTCATTATGTTCATCGTCTTCAACGGTGAAAAAAACATATTTGTTATAGAAATGTTTTACTCGAGACTCTGTACCCATGGTTTGGCCATTCGTCAACGCATTGCTGCTATACACGATGAGTGACCTTATTAGAGGGTGTTTAAAACTGCTCTGCTCCTGTTTTTCAGCTCCATGTTGCCAAACACGCTCAGCTTTTTACTCCAAAAAAAAGTGGAGCTAGAGGCCAAACTCCACGGTAAAGCTGTTCTATTTTGGAGTTTATGTAGCAGAGCTGAAAAAATAGGAGCGGAGTAGTGCCAAACACCTGGTGTGCTCTTATGGCATCTTGGCAATGGCATCGGTGTATGGTGACCGCGAAGCAGCAAGATCCCAGGACATGGCCAGGTTCGGAGCCACGGCTTCATTCAGGATTGCTTTCAGGCGATCGAGGTCCCCGAGCGGAGCCGAGAGGAGGGAGACGGTTTGGTGCAGGCGGGAGGACAGCAGCATCCAGACACGGACGAGATGGCTGGGTTCAGGGTGCTTGGCGACCTGCGCGGCGAGCGCAAGCGCCGCCTCGACGGCCGGGGCGGACGCGGGGGAGTTGAGTGAGAAGTGCGGCACCATGCCGCGGTCGGCGACGATGGTGCGGGCGGCGCAGAGCAGGCCGGCGTCGGCGAGGAACAGGTAGCGTATGGCCTCCCACTCGTCGAGGTAGGGGAAGGAAGGCGATGAGGCCCTGCATCGAGAGGCGGGACATCTCGGCCAGCTTCTCGTCGTCGCTGACGACGGAACCGGCGGCTTGGAGGCCCGTTCCCGGCGGCGAGAGGTCGGAGGTGCAGATGGTGTTGACTGTGATGTTGGAGACGGGGTCGAGGAGGCCGATGCAGACGCCGGCGTCGAGGAAGCGCAAGAGCGTCGCAGGCCTCCCCCGCACGGCGAGACGCAGCTGTGCCTCCGTGTAGGAAGACTCGATCTTGGAGAGGAGGCCGGACCGTGCTTCGCGGTGCTCCTTCGAGGAAGGCGTGTACCGATGCGGCGGAGGCCGAGCGACGCGACGGGCGCTTTACCCCGCGCCATCGTCATCACCCATGGCCGGCAGCCTCCTGCGACGGTGCGGTGATGCCCGATGGGGTTAGGGTTTGGATCTCGACGGTGATTCCACGCTTGGACGGAGCATGTCGGCCAGCGCATTAAAATTAAAAAGGCAACAAAATAATTAAGGACCGTGTGCTGCGGGCCGAGGAAGCGGAATCCGCCTCTGTTTCGGGATGGCGTCTGGCCCGTTTCGGCCGTGCAATGCAGGTGCAATCCACGGCCACTGACACGAGTGATTTCTATTTCTATGCACGGGTTGATGGATCGGAGCATGTATGAATCCGACAGATTTTTTTCTCAACCTAACTTCGACGGAATTTAGATGCATGCATCGGGCATGCGCATGAACCAATAAATAGAGCAAATTTCAGGCCTTTTTTCTAGTGTTTATCAGTACGGTCATCTAAATATATGAATCGTCATATAGGTTTGAAGTTCATATTTTAGGGTATACAAAGCGTGGATACGACAATACACAGTGTAGTCCAGTGTGCTTATAACGTGATGATATGCTAATCTATGATCTAGTATAATTCTTCTTTTATCTCAAAATAAGTGTGATCGTACTTTGATGAATTTCTTAGAGACGGGTATATTAAATTGCCTCATCCTTCTCCATTACCTAAGGAGTTGAAAATATCTTACTGTAAATGGAATAATTTTAGTTCTCATGCAGTCATGCCACTAATGATTATAATATTTTTCATTGACAGGTCCAATCTACTCTCCGAAGGGACGATTGAGTCTATGTGAAATGGAAACTGATAAAGCTAAATATGTGCTTGAATGCAATAACCTGACCATCTTGGTTTGGCTAGGTCAAGCTAAGTCTACCATAAGACCATGGGCAGCATCGGTACATGCCTTCCACAAAGGAGTACTCGGAAGCATGGTCTGGCCTTCTCTCCAAGATCGAGTCTTCCTACACGGAGGCGCAGCACCATCTCACTGCGCATGGGAGGCCTGTGATGCTCTCGTGCTTCCTCGACGCACGAATGTCACAGGTACAAATCTACTAGTCCACATTAATAACCTAACTTAGTTATTCAAACCAGCAATTTATAGAACAAATGTCATAATTATGAACAACATGGGGAAAAAAGTTTCTTGTGTGCCTTTTGGTAAGGTCGGTTTGTGGACATCCCCTCTTAATATAGTTCACTGAAATTACCATCATCGATATAATCTGCAAAAATAATGTGCATCTAAATCTCTAATAAAGTTCAACAATAAGATACTCCAATTTACAAATCTAGAATTTTCTTCGTCCAGCTGCAACTTATTCATAGAGTATTGCATCTATTTTGCTTGCATCAAGATATAATTAATCTAGCTATCATTAAATTTTAATTGGTTTTATGTCATCTCACACCAACTAAAATAGGTATAGCACACAACTATCAAATTCTCCATTTAGATTTGTTTATGTGTGTGTTTGGCGAGGGGATATCAAGTTCACTCCCTCAAATGTTTTGGCACAGTATAGACATAAAAGGTGGGTGCAAAGATAAATACATAACATATGTAGGAAATTTTGAATAAGTAAACCATTATTAACTTACATAATTTACCTGTTTGATTTTTAGGACATAATTTAACATAATATAACTTCTCTTCTCAACTATCTAATGCCACTAGAAACACTTTTTGTGTTTTATGAGGACATAATTTCTTATCCAAAATATTGAAGAAATAGACATACATCTTTCCTTATTCGTACTAGCCCTGATTAATTCAACTGCTTTGTCTTATTTAGTTATTTATTTATTTATTTATTTATTTATTTATCTATCTATCTATCTATCTATCTATCTATCTATCTATCTATCTTTTTGGCTTTAATTGCATCTACCTAATAAGACTTAAATTTTGCAATAGGGTAAATGACTTCTTCTCATTAGTGATGAATTTGTACCAACATGGGGAGACTTTTGGCAAAGCCTTTCTGCTCTCAATATCAAACTCATATGAAAAACCCTTATGTATACCAACATTTTTTGTTAAAAGAATTTATGGGTATAAGGAACTTTTGAGTAACACCATTTCTAATACTTGCCACACACTTTATTATTTCTGCTACTTTATAATACGCAAAAGCAACACTAAGAGTTGCAAAAAAACATAAAAGAATAGTTATTACAAAAAATAATTTTATACACAGGAAGAAGATTACACGATAGTTTTCTCTAACTAGATAGATCAAAACCAACACAAGACATGACACTAAAGAGAAGTAAGTTGTTCATATTTCTAATGAAATATTGAGAGGCTTCCTAAAAAAATATTTAGACATCCTTTTCCACAAACTATCTTAGAGCTGTAAATTTTCTATGTGTGAATGAAAAAAATAACTAAAAGGTTAGGAACATCAAATATGACAATGCCTTATCTATTACAAATAAAGAGAGTGAACTTGGTAATGGTATTGAGGCCCAAAGGGACTATATATAGAATACATGAGAGAGATAGGAGGGAAAACCCTAGACTAAGATATTACACTAATAACATTGACTATTATACCTTAACACCCTCTCTCAAATGCAACATGAAAGCAATGTCATTGCATTTGGAGAGTTGGCAATATGCATTAGACATGAAAAATAAAAGAGACTAGTTACATCCATAATCCAAAATCAAGATGTTGTCGAACCATGTAACTCTTGAATAATGTCCATGTACAAAATGCTCTTCTCCACAAGAAGGTACTGCCAAAAGACACTAGTTACATCCATAATCCAAAATCAAGATGTTGTCGAACCATGTAACTCTTGAATAATGTCCATGTACAACATGTACTTCAATAAATACCTCAAGTATTCACAAAAGGTGCCTTGACCCTTCAAATATATATGAACCTTGCTTTGGATACTTTTAAACAATGACAAAAGAGAGATGTGTCAAATCAAGCCAAAGGAAGAACTACAAGATGACTTGTCGTAGGATAGATTGGTGATGATGACAAATAAATGGACATCGATCATGAAGTGTAGAAAAATGGCTATGACAGAGACCAAGTGGGCATAGTCGCATCAATAATGATGACAACGATTATCTAAACCGATGACACTCAACTAACCATGAAACTAAGTAAAACATGGTTGAGCAAAAGTTTGTGGGCCACCAAGTCACACTTGAAAAAAAATGAAGACAGCAAGAACAAGCTCAAGATCATTGTTGGATCCTAAAGCGGTAAGGGCATCAACTCAACAGCGAGCAAGTGATGAAGCGGTGAGGGCTCTACTGAAACTAGCTAAGCCGATCCTAGAAACTAGCCAAGTCACAATTCTAACCCGCTGGCAAGGGCCCTAATGAAACTGCCTAAGCCGATTCTGGAAACTAGCCAAGTCAATTCTAACCCACTGGCAGTAGTAGCAGGCAAATCGGTCGAGCCGGTTTCTAGATCGGATCAGGCCAGTTCTTACAATGCTAGTAGCTCTTGGGGGCACGTTGTGCACTTTCATACCACATCAAGTCAAATGAGGTGAAGAACACACAAAGAAGGTGGTAAGATATCATTGAACCTTCGACAAGCTTATGTCCCCGTATAAGAAAAAAAGGTGGATTATATAAATCTAGCATAAAAAAGAGTGTTCGCATCCAAAGCAAGGTGAATCGTCGAAGCAAAATTTGCTAGCTCTTTTTTTAAGAAATTTTGCTAGCTTCGGTTCTCGGTTGCCAGTAGCAGAGGTCACATGTGTCTTGTTTGGGTCCTCTAGTGCAACCTCCAAGGAGTCATATACTCCTATGGTGTGGGGTACACCCATACCTCATCAAGGTCTTGTTGGCATTGATTTGCCTCGTACAATGTTTTTCCTATTGAACTTCTGTTAATTGATCTCTAGCTAATAGTCATGTAATGGCATGGCGTGGAGGGCAACAAAAGTTTCAGACTAGTGGCACCTTAGGTAAGCAAATTTTTAGTGACATGTAGATAAGCACTACCCTTTTTAATGGTACACAAATAAAACCCTCCCCCAATTCCCCAAATTGAGATCCCCACCTTTTTCTCGCTCGTTTATTTCCCTCCCAAACACTAACCCCATCGGCCATCGCCGTAGGAGGCGACCACGGTTGATAATATGGTGCGGAGTGTAGACTGCGTCGCATGGCTCAGCCTCCACAACATCAGTACATGCCATCCATAAAGAAGCACCAGGAAGCATGGTTTGCCATCCAAGATCGAGTCTTTCTACACGGAAGCGCATCTCCATCTCGCCGCCGTGCAGGAGATGAGTCCCGCCATGCTCCTCGACGCCGGTGTCTGCATCGGCCTCCTTAATCCCGTCTCCAACATCATGGTTAACACCATCTGCACCTCCTAGTCTCCGACCGCTGGCCGGACCCGGACCTCCAAGAAAACATCATGGCCACTGACTCCGATGTCAATGACAATGAGAAGCTGGCCACCGAGATGGCCCGCCTCTCTATGCAGGGCCTCATTGCCTTCCCGATCTACTTCTTTCCCTACCTCGCCGAGTGAAAGGCCATACGCTAGCTGTTTCTCACCGACGCCGACTTGCTCTACGCCATCCACACCATTGTTGTCGACCATGGCATGACGCCGGGGCACTTCTCCCTCTACTCCCCTGCGTTTGCCCCGACAGTCGAGGCGGCCCTCGCGCTCGCCGCGCAGGTTTCCAAGCACCCCGAACACAGCCACCTATCTCGTGTTTGGATGTTGTTGTCCTCCTGTCTGCACCAAGCCGTCTCCCTCCTCTCGGGTCCGCTCGGGGACCTCGATCGCCTGAAGCGATGCTCCATGACCGTGCGGCTCCAGACCTTGCCATACCCTGGGATCTTGCTGCTTCACGGCCTACATACATAGACGCCATTGCCAAGATGCCATATGAGCACACCTGATCTCCTGCGGCCTGCTCCAGAGTTTTCTTTGACAGTTCTCTTCTGGAGGATGAACTAAAGGTGAACTAAAGGAACTCCATGTGAATATTGTTGTTTCTCAGATGCCGGTGGCAAAGAATTGTGATCTCTATTTTGTTTTGACTGTGCCACACTACTCCAGAGTTGCAAATCTGAGAGACAGCTTGAACTACGCATCCGTCTCTGACAATGCGACCGCTTTTACAACTGCAGCCCATCTTGGACATGTTTGCGATGGGTAAGAACACCCGTCTCAACTAGAAAGAACTTCAGATGGCTAAATATTCGTATATGAGTATGTCCACACTGCGACGGGTCTAAATTACTTGTCTCAGACTATCAATTTGAGACAGTTACTGAGTTTATTCAGGGACGGTTAAATGCTCGTCGCTAGGTATCCAGACTGGGAGATATCAATGATATGTGTTTAGATTTAATGCTGCAATTAGTAGCCTGAGGATCAATGATATTTTGCTCCAAGGAAAGAAATACACCTGTTCCAACATGCAAACTCCACCTCTTTATGAAAAAACTGGATTCGGTCTTCACATCTAGCAGCTAGTCTATTTCTTATCCTATGATCACTGCCCTTGTGTGATTTTGTCTCAACTTCCATTCCAAAAAAAATAAAATTTTTAGATTTGAGAATGTCTGGTCCGCGTCGAGGAGCGTAGCTGGCCTAGTCCCCCGCACGACGAGAGGGAGCTATGCCTCTGATCCGTGTATGAAGACTCGATCTTGGAGAGGAGGCCGGACCGTCCTTCGCGGTGCTCCTTTGAGGAAGGCGTGTACTGATGCTATGGAGGACGAGCCACGTGACGGGGTTGCACACCTCGGCGTCATCACCATCCATGGCCGCCTCCTGCGACGGGGAAAGGGGATGCCCGGCCGATGGGGTTGGGGTTTGGGAGGAGAAAACGAGGATGATACATTGATACCGGGATCTCGACGGTGATTCCACGCTTGGAAGCGGGCACGTCGGTCAGCGGTCCAACAAAGAAATTAAAAAGGCAAATTTGATCGTGGGACACTGGAAAAATGTGTAATTGGTCGACACACACCGTAATGACGACAATCACAGTTATTTGCCAGAACACACCGTAGCGAATATTTTATTCTTTCTTGGTTTTAGAGAGAGAAAGCAGAGAAAATGTCTAAACTGTCCTTGTCTTCAAACTCTGGTTGTCTCTGTCCTCGGCAAGGCCGTGCGAGCCCATCCCCACTGAGGCCGGCCAGCTCGCCCCTACCGTGGCCGTGGTCGTGTCCGGCCCCGTCGAATCTTTGATTTGAAGTTAGGCGTGGACAAATTAGCAGTGACTCCAGCAGCTGCAGGTGATGACGCCATGGACGGCTCCATAGGAGCAAGGTACAGGTAGCAGTGTATGCATGGGAGCATGTACACGGAAGCCTCCTTGCTTTGCTTGCTTGCTCCACACCGTGATTTACTTTTCTTGCTTGCTCGCGGTTGTGTCACATGACAGAGCGAGGCTGTAGGGAAAACGTCGACGACGGACTTGGCATCAAGGCCCTGGAAGGAGAAGTAAGGCTATGCAATGCCCGACCAACGGATGTGGCCACTGTTGTCGGCCATGGCTGCGGCACTGACGAAGATGCGCACGCCCCAGCCCGAGGCTGCTGCCCTCCATGGCCGCGCTCGCCCTAGGCCGAGGCTGCTGTCCGCCATGGCCGCGCTCTGGTGAGGTCGGCACATAAGCAGTGAAAAACGAGAGGTTGAAGATGAGAGCAGTTTAGACATTTCATCGGCCTTCTTTCTCCCTAAAACCAGAAAAAAATAAAATATTCGCTGTGGTGTGTTCCGACAAACGACCCATGAATTTGGGATGTCTACTGGCAAATTGTCGTCGTTACAGTATGTGCCGGCTAATTACGTAATTTTCCGGTGCACACGTCCAAGATATCAAAATCAGGACCTAGACAGCAGAATCCGCCTCTGTTTTGGGATGGCGACGGCCCCGTTTCAGCCGTGCAATACCGCGCTCCACGATCGAGTATGCAAACAGAGCAAATAATAAATTAATAAAAAAGTCTGCGTGCTGGTACGTGTTGCTACTGTGCTGTATATGTCATTAATACAACAAGTAGTACCAATCTTACTGGTTACTTAATGATAATGCATTCATTTATTCAGCACAGACTGGTTCAAGTGATTAGTTCTGGTTCTAGACTTCCTCTGCCGCCGACGACGACGCCGCTTGTGGTGAGATGGGGCTGTCAGTAGGGAAAGAGCTGCTGTCGTTGCAACGATCTTCTTCGTCCTCAACTTTTAAATCTTTGATGTCAAGATCTGTATATGTACAAATAGAAAAGTTAAACACCACATCGAATTTGATTAACGTTTTTTTTTTCTTTTTAGAATCTGCCATTGCTAACTACTTTCAGATCGAGCAGGAAGAATCTTAATGGTTTGCGTTCTCATTTGAGCGGAAGACTTGCTGGATTTGATTGATATTTGGCATAAATCAAGTTTTCCAAAGAGGGACATTGAAAGCCGAAGTAAAGAATCTAGGGAACATCATATATAAGGGCCTGTTAATTTGGTTTAAAGGATTTTCAAATTTCAAAGAAATTCTAAAAGAATCCGATTCCTACACGTATTAAAGACATGGATTGGAGCATTTACCGATTCCTTTCCAAAGGAAAGGTTCCTGTGCTTGTACGTTTTGAAGGAAAGAAATAATCCACTTCTATCTCTTGTTTTCAATTTCTTAAGTCCAAGACTCATATGCACACTAATGCTGCTGCTGCTGCTGGCTTTCACGGAGACACACAACACCAAGCACTCAATAATTGGAGATACACGATCTAGTAATTGTTTTTGCACTAACCCCTATATTTGTGTGCTGCTCATATTCCTTTGTTCCAAACACCAACAAATCCTCTAGAATTCCTGCGTTTTTTTATTCCTTTGCTATACATATGTATTTATTTCCTATTCTTATGTCTTCCCCATTCCTATTTGTGTACACTTTGCAAACACAGAGTAATACTGTATTGGCCAAACATTGGAGGTTATTGCTAATAAATGCTAATAAATCCTCCAATGCTAATAGGAATGGGGAAAGACACAAGCATTGGAGGTTATTGCTCCATATATGTGTTGGCCAAGAACGGATAGCAAAGTAATAATAGACTTTGCTTATGATCCTATTTGTGTACATTTTTTCTTTATCCTTGTTAGCAAATAAGGTTGGCTGTATGCGATCATAGAACATTTTTCCATTTTCTAAAAAATATCGAATACCAATGAAAGAGCATGTGGTCTAGTGGTTACAAGAGCCTTAGTAGCATCTCAGGTGCTAGTTTTGACTCTCTGTGTGAACCAATATTTCAGAATTTATTAGCATTATGCAATCGATCAGTGGTAGGGTGACGTTCTCGTCGATAGTGAGGTGTTTGTGGTACTTTATCAATCTTGGTGATGTGTCAGATCAGTGTATAAAGATTTTCGAAGGTGTAGATTTGCATGCGTGTGTTTATAAGGAGACAAAATCAAGATTTTGAAAGTTATCCATTTTTTGTTTGCCATCTATATTTCTTATTTGCCATCCATGAACCATTTTTTGTTAACCATGTTTGATGATAAATTTGTATTGTGAACATATGTGTCCTTTATATTCTCTCTTAATCTATTCTAAAATCTCTATAAAATACACTATATACTATAGTGCGGATAGAGTAAAAAGTAAGTTAGCCAGCAACCAGCTAGCAGACAAAATCAAGAAGAACAATAAATAAACACGTACCTTTGCCCGACCCAGAAGGTCCCTCCATGTGGACCACTGGAAAGTGAAAACAAGGAGGTGCTATGACCATTAGTGAGCTCCATTTTCTTAAGATTTTTTTCTATATATATAAGAGTAGTGAAATGCGTGTACAGATTTTGAAAGTTATCATGAAGTGGGGTACTGAGATCCACAAATAACATCTAACACATACTCCCTATGTATATATAAGATGTTTTGGTTTTCCTAAATACATTAATTACTTTTACTATATATTTAGATATACAGTATGTTTAGATATACAGTAAAATAATATATATAGAAATGTTAAAATTTCTTATAATTTGAAATGGTAGCTAACACAATTTGAGTTTTACTCAGATGATAGATGCTCTAAAGAGAGATCGATTTTTGTTTACATACATTGAAGGTTTTCTAATGGATATATGGTTGCTCTACGCTCACAACATGAGGAAAAGGATGTGATGTCATATGTGGTTCTTCAAGCGCGCTCACGGAGTCATGGACAGCAGATACTTTTTTGTAAATTAATTGATACACCCATATGACATGGAATGATTATCAAATTTTATATGGGAAAAAGTCTAGTTCTACAGATTGTTTTTTAAATCGTGCATGGCATATTTTTCGAAAAAAGTCTCGGTTTCAGCCGGCTTATATATATTGGCTTCTCTCTCACGTAATAACAGTATTGAAACAGTCAAAATCAACCGTGAAAAACGACCATTGAGAATCTTTTTTTTTTGACCCGTTTACTTTCAAGAACATCTTTCTTTTTCAGAAAAAAAGATAAGAGTATCTCTAGTCCAGTCTTCAAGAAAATAGTTCCTATATATATTCTAGATCCCGAGGCCCTCAAATCCCTTATCCCCGGTAGACTTGAGAAGGCTTTTTTTTTTTCTTTCTACGGTTGCATTCTCCATGCCTGTCCGCTCCTCTCCATCAGCCATTGTCAGCCCAGTATGGAAAAACTCTTTCAACGATACCAACACGAACACCTCTTCCCTAACACAAGCATGTCCCCCTAGCGTAACACGGTCCCGGCACAACCTCCACCGCCGATGTCCCCTCCCTCAGTGCACACAATGTCCAGGCGTCGCCTCCACCTACCGACATCCTCTCCCCTAAGCGGACATTGTCCGCTTGCAGCCTCTATCTCCCAGCGTAATATGGGAGATGGAAGACAAAGAAATATGGCTTACAAATGGTTAGATCCCAAAGAAATAAGATCTAATTTTAGGGACGTTGCTCAAGTTAAATCCAAAAAATTCCAAAAGTAGGGGAGCTCGCAATTTCAAAGGATATTGCTCGAGATGCTCTTACTCTTAGCACACAACATCACAACACAAGCTCACTGCGCGCTGGCTGCCTGCCTGCCTATAGTCGATCCCTTTACTAGCTAGCTAGCTAGGAGGAAAAAGAAAGGTATACGGGAAAGTGGAAAAGTATATTTGTGCGACGACGTGATAGGAAATTGCGAGGTACTAAGGAAGAAGCTCACCCAAACACAATGCAAGGAGCGAGCGGGGAGGCGAAACGATGGCGAAGGGGATAGATCCTGTGCGTCGTCCCGCCGGCGTACCACTGCAGGAAATAAATAAACACAAAGAAAACAATGGCGTTGTTAGCTCGATGCGGAGATAATGGAGCTGTGAAGGTCGCGCGGTGGCGTTGTTCTAGCCGCCGGAGCAGAAGAGCAGAGCAGGAGAATACGTACATGTAGCCGCCGGCCCAGCCCGGACTGGATTGTGGAAACCAGCGGAGAGACGTACAGGACCTGCATTTTATAGAGGAAGAGAGGGGCCGGGCAAGCCTGCGCGGACTCCAAACCGAGCTCTAGGGCGGCAGCGGTGAGATCCAACTCGCATCCGCGTCTATTTTCGGGATGGCCACAGGAGGAAGACGGATCTGATGAGTGGGGCCGGCGCGCCAGCGACAGGGGACAAGGAAAGCGGGCGCGGGCGCGGGCGCGGGCGGGGCGTCTTCATGTCGGTGTTGGAGGAGCACGCGCGGCATGACAGGCCATCCCAAAACGGAGGCGGATTCCGGCCCGGCCCATGTTTCCTTCGTTGGCCCACAGCACAAGATTTTATGGGCCTTTTTCTTTGTTGGGCTGACCGACATGCTCGCTCCAAAGCGTCGTCGTCATCTTCTTCTCCCTTCCTCCCCAAATCGATCCCCACCTTTTCTCGCTCGCTCGTTCCCCTCCCAAACCCTAACACCATCCATCGCCGTCGCAGGATGGGTGATGATAACGGCGGGGGTGCAGCCTCCGTCGCGTGGCTCGGCCTCCGCGGCATCGGTACATGCCTTCCACAAAGGAGCACTCGGAAGCATGGTTTGGCCTCCTCTCCAAGATCGAGTCTTCCTACAAGGAGGCGCAGCGCCGTCTCGCCGTGCACGGGAGGCCTGAGACGCTCTCGCGCTTCCTCGACGCCGGCGTCTGCATCGGCCTCCTCGACCCGTCTCCAACATCATGGTTAACACCATCTGCGCCTCCGACCGCCGGCCGGACACGGACCTCCGGGAGAAGGTCTTGGCCGACTCCGTCGTCGTCGATGAGAAGCTGGCCGAGATGGCCCGCCTCTCGATGAAGGTTCTCATCGCCTTCCTACTCTACTTTTTCCCCTACATCGCCGAGTGGGAGGCCGTGCGCTACCTGCTTCTCGCCGACGCCGACCTGCTCTGCGCCGCCCGCACCATCGTCGCCGACCGCGGCATGTTGCGGCGCTTCTCCCTCGACTCCCCCGCGTCCGCCTCTGCCGTCGAGGCGGCCCTCGCGCTCGCCGCGCAGGTCGCCAGTCACGCCCAACCCAACCACCTCGTCCATGTCTGGATGCTGCTGTTCTCCCGTCTGCACCAAGCCTTCTCCCTCCTCTCGGATGTGGACTCCCACTCTCCCCTCCAGGAACTCGAGCGCCTCAAAACGATGTTTGATGACAACGCGGCTCCCAACCTGGCCATATCCTGGGATTTTGCTGCTCTACGGGCTCCATACAGCAACGCCATCGCCAAGATGCCATATCAGCACACCCGATCTCTGCGAATGGTGCTCCTTGACACGATCCACGGATTCTACCTGCAGGCGCTTGCCAGGCTACCAAGCGGCGAGCTGCGCTCTCACCGCCACCGCAGCCTGCTCAAGGCCGGTTACTGCTACGGGCCCATGGACCCTGTCTCCAACATTATGTACAACACCATCTGGTACCATGCCAACTTCCCGGTGGCAGTCACCCCGGTGCTTGACACTATCGGCCCAAAGAGCCTCACCCGCCTAGAAAGCCGCTCCTTCTATGGGCTTGTCTCCTTCATCCAGACTCGCTACCATCATCTCTCTGAGCACCAGGCCGTGCAGTGTCTGATCGCTGCCTGTGGTCAGCTGTCCCATGCTGATCCTAAGCTCATTTGTACAGCAGATCAGGCTGAGGGTGGACAGCATCATCACCAACGCCGCTCTTACGGTCATCATCTCTGTCACTGCATGTCGAACCACTATGATGTGTGGAGCAGCAAAGCCCTTGTGCTGGCATCCAAGAGGCTTACCTTGCTGCAGCCATCGCGGCATGGCATCCCAACCCTGACGAGCAAGCTACATTCCTTGCATCTTGGAAGGGAGATCCTGCGGTGATGAACCAGCTCACCTCTGAAGATGTGCACCATTGGTCTAAGGTTATGTCTCCAGAACAGCCACCAACTCCTGAACGAGTATGCAAGTCTGGCTATCCTGTCAAAGTTGGAAAGAAGCGCTCCCTGGCTCTGCAGAGAAGGGTATCCAGAAAGGTGAAAGCTGCATTGCACAAGCATCTGCTGCAGGATGGGGTTGGTTGAGTACATCTGATCTTCATTGAACCGATGGTTTTGCTTATGTTACTGTTGTTGCATAAATAAAAGGTTGTGCTAATTTATCCTGTTTTGTTTTGTAGAAACCCGCATATGATCTTCATATCATCTCCTGTGTGAATGAGTATGTATGTGGCCCGGAGTATTGCGATGAAGTTGAGGATTGCCTGTCTTTTGCCCCCTGCCGCTTCCTTTACACTCATGTCAACTTCTTGACCACTCGGAAGGATTCTCTGTCCAGTGCCTCCTATCCGACACTCTTCTTTGCTGAATTTGATAATGAAAAGGAGGATGGGGCACCCCTTGTGTGCTGCCCAGTGCGTGAGCCAATAGCTTTTGCCGGTACGTACATTCTTCTTTCCACATGACTTCTCCATGTCAATTTTCACCTTGGCAGCTACCAACATCAAGCTGCCTTTGAACAAACATGTTTAGTGTTACAGCCTTGGTGATATCATACAAAGAAATTAAAATAAGTTGACTGGAGGATCATGGTAGAATTATTTTTTAGATTGCTGAGGTTGAAACATAGTGAAAAGTAACAGTATAATTTCAAACATAGGAATCCATCATAGCGTACTAAGAACTGAGAACCAACAATAAATAAATGAAGCCCACCATACAACTTTGGTCCAAACTGCTGTAACAAACAATGCACACTGGAAAATCAGTAGTATTTGGTGACACAAGTAGGAGGTAATTCATTGTGTGCTACTGGTTATGTGCAAGATCTCTCTTCTTTCTTGCTGGTCATGTAAGTATGTGATTATGTGCAAAGTTCTTATTATTGAACTAGTAACTATAAAATCTGCCATCATGCATAAAGGGGTGTCGGGGGGAACCACTTTCATTCATACCACAGGACCAATTTCATTCATACCACGGGAACGTTGTAGGTTGTTTGTCCTGTGAAGGTGGCCCTGTGTCATGGGGATGATAAGAGATAGCTAAGACTTAAGACAACAGTTGGGCAGATTTTTTTCTTCCAAGTACCACCTAGCCTTTTTGAGTTGCTTGTAATATCAGTCATTATGTGTTACTATGACAACAAATTTTAACTGAATGGCTGTAATACTTGCTCCTTCTATCTGTAAATGGATGCAATTCTCACTTTCGAGTAGTCAAACAATTCGAATATTTATTGTATAAAAAGTGATACAAAATATGTACCATTAATTAAAGGGCAGACCCAGTGCCAGGCGGGGCTCCCACTTGAGTTGGGTTCTCGGGAAGTGTATATGTACCATTAAATTAATTATGAAATATATTTTAGCAGTAAATCTAGTTGGAGCCATAAATAGTAATATTATTACCTATAAATTTGGTCAAACTTAAGCTAGTTTGACTTGCACTTGTTGTATTCTCTTTGAAACGGAGGGAGTACTGTATTATTCTTGCCTTTTTTATATTTTAATCATCTTTGTATGACAGCAGAGCATGTCCGATGCCTGTACTGCGAGGCTGCAGGAGCAAGGGTTGTGCATCCAACTTCGATGGAATTCCATGGAGGGGGTGACGAGTTTGAGAAGATGATCCGCAGAGAACATTCTCTGGACAATGCATGGCTTATCTGCAAGAACAACCATGCTGTCGAGCACATGTGTGGAGTAGAAGAGGATTTCATGTATGTTGAGGTCAATTAGATCGATTGACTCATTATGTAACCATGTGAACACGCTATAGTAGTAGTACTTAAGATGTCGGTAAGTCAGGAAGGAAAACCGAGTATGTGCTATTCAAGTTCGCTTAAAAAAGAGCGCTCTTTGCTGCTTCCTACCAGTCAGATACATTAGAAGAAGAAACAGATGAATGATGACTTCACTTTTTATATTTAAATTCATTTGGATTACGCTGAAGTGGGCTACTATTTTCTGGCCCTTAACGCAGAGACGTGCAGACGTCAAGCGTGCAATCTCCACCGATCAGAAGTGATAACTAAAGCAGCAACCATCCCTGCAGTACTGTTCATGTGCCGAAGAAAACCGGCTGTTCTGTTCATATGCTGAAGAAAACCAATTGAGCGAGCAAATGTAAATATCTCCAGATATGTCGCGCGTGCAAATGTCACTGCAAGTGTGCAATATCTCAGCGTGCAGGTTAGCTCAGCCGGGGGATATCTGATAGCAACTCCTCGATAAATATTCATGCCAGATTGCCAGTGCTAACCTATGTCTGGTTAGGTAGCACTGGCAGGGAAGCATGTGCAAACTAATTACAAATGTTTCAACATCATCTGCTCAGTTCAAACGAAGAGAACAGATCTGCTCAAATTCGGTGCATTTTCAAGCGTTCAACCTTAGGCAGGCAGCATGATGCATATAAATAATAATGTCATTTATTAATCGAAACTGAATTCTGGTCACTCCGAGAGTTGAACCTTCGAGAGATCTTCCACCAACTGGCACACTCAAAACAAAATAGAGAACACAATTTCAAATCCTTAGCCACAGGCTGTCAGAAACATTGCAAATACTATGGTTTGTGCAATATTGACATGAGTTCCTTCAGTTCACCCTTCAAATATTGCCATAGAGTCTTGGTTCAACCCTTCAGAAGAGAACTGTCGAAGAAAACTCGGTATTAGTTGAATGTTACCCATAACATTAGTAACCAAATTAAAGGTTACCAGGATGAGCTCACTCGCCTCGTGCACTGTGATATCACGCCCTCCTTCCCTCCCCCCCCCCGCCCCCCGCGGGCGCGGCCGCCCCACACACACACACAACACACACAAACTCTCCTTGATAAATATTTGTGGAAACGTCGACCAGCAAGCCAGTTACTACATGAATAAATTGAAGTACAGAGGGTTAGCGCTGACTGGCACAAACCAGTTCAATGATGCATATAAAAATTATACAAACTGCAACTAACTGATCAAAGAAGTGTCTATGAAACATTAAGGTAACCTCATTTTACAGGAATGATTGGCAACTAGATGACCTCATAATACAGAAATGGTTATCACTAGTTCATGATGAAGCGAAGCGTCAGTGCCAACTTATTAATAAATTAGTTTTGCTCATTCTAAAAGGTTTTTTAGTAGCAACTTCAACAAATGATTAGTCAAATTACTGTTCCCCTTATTCTTCTAGAAATCATTAAGTGGCTCAATGTTTTCCTTTATCAACACTGAAATAATCCATCCCAAGCCAATTCAATTTCCTTTCAAGAAATAAGTTGTCACTGCATAATAACTGTCAGAACACATAATATTATAGGAAGCTACTTACCTGTATGCTTTAACACAGTCTGAGTCTGAACTTGAGATCTGAGAGTTTTCTAGCATTGACGGGGACACCTGCAATAAGCAAGATCTGTCTTAGAAGAAAAGAGCAGCGGTGCATAATGATTATATCAATTGCAATTTTTTAAAATCAGTACTCAGAGCCAACTTATCATTTTTTAATGAAAAATCTTCATAGTAGTCCTACAACCTGAATAAGATACACTTTCTTTGTAGATTAGATCACCTTACCCTATTACTTGAATAAAGCATGTATACAAAAGATATCTTGTAATTAATTAAATTCTAACATTCTGGAGCGCTACAGTTACGCTCCTCTGACCCTATTACTTATCCCACAAATTTTATGCTTACGATTAATAGATCTGGTGTTTTGAGAATGAAAATCACTAAGGTTCCCATTTTTTTCCAATCTAATTTGCTACTCAAATCTGCAGGTGATGTCTTTATTATTTTTTATATGAGAACTATGGACCATATTCAAGTGTCACATGAGAAACCTATGTGCAACACTCGGATGATTAAGAAACTTGAGGATGGGCTGCTAGAAAGGTGGTTGTTTCTTTACTCCGTTCAGTGTGTAAGTGCAGCTATCTGAACTAAATTAACTGAACTAAATTAACTTATTTTCTTTGCAGGTGTAAAGTTTCAACTCAAGCGCAGATGATCAGATAGTACATAGGTTTCAGGGATCACATGAAAAATATTATTCTTTGGTTTAGCTTCGACCTCCAGCTTCCTGATTTGGCTCTTGAACTTCTTTATGTAGTAGACCATGGTGATGGCGGTGGATCTGTGGCTGGTAAGACGACTAGGTGATCCTGCTGGCTTGGGAGAAGTTGAAGTTCAAGATTTCTGGGGCTTTGGTCTATCTGAAAGGGGTCTAAATTACCTTCTGCTGCAAGAGCTGAATCCTGATTGGTCATGTTGATGGCAATATTGAGAGGGCTGATTCCCAGTGCAGCTAAATCGATCTGGACCAGAGAGCTCGGAATGTCAATGCTGCTAACAATCAAGAGGTACCAAGCTGATGATCATGATCATCTGCCTTAACCGTGAAGCAAGAAAACTGTAAATAGCAGTCTTCTGGTCACTGTCCCTCGAGGATTCAGATTGGATGCCTGTGGTAGGAACAGGAAGGATAGTGGGCACAGCAGGCAAGAGTTGCTGCAACATGGCTCTGATTGGGAGTATCCATGTGAGTATTCTGCTGCGGTTCAATTTCCACTATTTTGTCAGCACGTGTACCAACAAAACAACAAAGCCTTTAAGTCCCAAGCAAGTTGGGGTAGGCTAGAGTTGAAACCCAACATGAGCCCCTAATCATGGTTCAGGCATGTCAATCACTGCTTTCCAAGCACTCCTATCCAAACATAGATTTTCTAGGTATATCCCAAACCTCCAAGTCTCTTTTTATTGCCTCCCACCATGTCAATTTCGGTCTTCCTCTACCTCGCCTCACACTAATATCCCAAAAGATAGTACATAGTTAAACAGCATATCAGTAGTATGTAGTTTCCAAATTAGATTGGATGCTCAAAATTGTGTTGTTCCTTCAATTCATTTTAAGCTATCCCAAAATGAATATTTGTAGTATCTACAGCTAAAATGAAAACTGTTAAAAGCTGCAGGTATGTTGGTCCACTGAATTTATGGCTACATGGTAGCTTAAGTCTTTGCTGTTTTTTGTGTGTGTTATGATTGGTGAATAGGGTTATGTCATTTTGTTAGTTTTACTTTCGGCTCTGAATTGGAGTGTGTTGTCTTAGTGTAAACTGGTCTCCCCAGTTCTTTGTTGTGTTTTGTGTCTGTTGAACTCGTTATGTTGCTTTATAAAAGCAGGATTCACCTCCGTTGAAAAAAAATAGGGCTATGTCCAAGAGAGGATACCCAAAATGTTAAAGATTGAACTTGTTATTTTGTGCACTATTACCTTGCAACAGATTACAGAAAGAAAAAAGAGCTGCTTAAGAACTATGTTTTCAATGCCAGAAATATTGGTCTCAAGCAAGCAGGATATACTATGTTTTCAATGCCATAAATGTTGGTCTCAAGCAAGCAGGATATATGTTTTCAATGCCATAAATGTTGGTCCTACGCAGGTCAATATAAAATCTCAGTAGCTCCATGGCTTCCCAGTGGGCAGAGGCTACTTTTACAGTGGTGGGGAAATTGAGCGGTTGCATGAGGTGCAACACATGCTCCAGTCCTTGTGAGGAACAGACAACAGCAATTGGCAAGAGCAACGGGCGACACAAAGTAGGGTCTTGGAGCCCTTGGATCTGTTGCCCAAGGATGCCTCCCTAACATGTTCTCTACAAGTTATGGAAAATAAGACCCTGCTATGAAGTATGTGTTAGGCAGAATGCCATAGAGATACCACATGTCCCTTTTTCTTCAGTTAAGAACAGTTAAGTACAAATGCTATAATAACTATATAACTTGAAACATTTTTGAGTAAAAGTCCTTACCTGACTTCCTCCATCATCACGAAAAATACCATCGTCAATGTTATCTGGAAAAAAAAAAATCAGTTACTCTAATAAATGTCATCAAATACTCCAATCTAAGAAATGTAAGCAATCAAATACTTCAATTTACCTGCTGGAACATATTTGGAATTTGCGTTTTTTCACAGCTTCTGTAACCTCTCTGCAGAGCATTGCTTTTCTTTTTCCGTCATCAAGATATAATTAACAAAGCTAATTTTAAATTCTGATTGATCTTTGAGGCTTCGCTCACCACCTAAAAAAGTAATATCTAATATGAAATACCTGATTTCAATTTGTTTATGTGTGCTTGACAATGTCAAGTTTCCGTTAAATGCTTGGCATATATAGATATAAAAGTAGGTGTATAAATAATAACATATATAGCACATTTTGAAATGTAATAACATACTCTTTCTTCAAAAATGTAGCACACCTAAGAAATGATTTATCTAACTTTCGTTGTGAAATAAAGAAATTAGCAGATCACTTCTTCTACTCTTCTCTTATTCATATTTAATGCTTACAATTGAAAGAAAAGCTCATGGAATACAAGAAGTGTAAATAGTGAGTTGACTAATATATTATGTAGTGCTTAACGGCTGGGATGTAAGGACAAGAGAATATTCCTAAATAGCTTGCTTTTGGTAATCGACAGAGACAATGTACCTGTTTCACCTTGAGGAGATAATTTAATCAAGTTCTTTGTAAGATCTTCAGCTCTCAATTTTCCAATACCACCAGAAATCGTTTCTCCTTTCTTATGTTTCCGAGGACAGAATTTCTTACCCCAGGAATTTAAGAAATAGAAATATTTCTTTCCTCTTTTCATACCAGCACCAACTAAGACAACCGCATGCCCAATCTCCTTAGCTCCTTTAGCTTTGATGGCATCTTTAGAAGGAGATTTATAAATCTTACAGTATCGCAAACGAGATCTTCTCTTTCCTGCTAAGTAAGTGGCCACGAGAGGGGTGCCCTCAGCCAAAGTCTTGCAGATCTCCTCAAAAGAGTCAGAAGGTATAGTACTGACATCTCCTACTTTGTACGGCTCATCCTGCAAAAAAAAAAACAATTGTCAAATAAACTAGCTAGAACCATAAAAGAAAAGATCACAACGTATTTGCATAAAGTATGTCATACATTATTTGTTTGCTCTTCTGGCTTAGAAGTTGACATGATATTGGTTCTTTCGATTCCTTCTGATCTTAAAATCAATCCCATGTGAAGAGCCTTGTGTACACCGAGATTTTGTGTTATAGCATTACCCAAAGAAACATCTGGATACTTTTCAACATATCTCTGCTCCAGGCTTGAAGGGTTTATGGGTAACACCAGATCTGGATCAGTACCATTGTCAATACTGACCCCACGTTCTACCACTTCTGCTGCTTTTGAATATGCAAAAGCAACACAATACTCTGCAAAAAAACCATACAAAGAACGATTATCATGAAAGTTTAGTTTTATACATAAGAAGATTACATAATATTTTACAGTAGAAACAAATAAGACATAATAAGAAAGGAATCAAATCTAGTTTTTGACACCATTTATTTTTATTAGATAATATTTAATAGTGTTATGTTTACCCAATAACAAGTATAAATGCGCTCAGGTATATTCTATAAGCAATGTAGATTGCAAGAGATGGTAGATTAATTGATGAGGTACAATGTACACAGATATAGATATCTACAAGATCCTGGACTTATAGTCCAAGGAAACCTCCTGAACATGCCACCCTGTATACAATGTGGCTGGTTGGGCTATACAAGGCTAAGCCTATGTTCCATATGTATATCCCGCAGTTTGAGCGTCAATGGATCGAACGTTCAAGCTGGACATGAACTCTGTGAAGATCACAGAAGGTAATCCCTTGGTGAAGATGTTAGCGAACTGTGAAAGTAAAGCTACTGAACTAACTTAAGCTAGGGTAACTGCAGTCTTATGCAACAGAAAGTGTGAGCCGTAGATTTCCTATAGATAAATGAAAAAGATGACTAAAAGCATGTTAGCCACATCAAATATGACAATGCCCTTTTTTGACCTCAGGTGGCAAATCCAAGCGGATGTTTTCTTTATACTTCAATAAAACAGGGGCTAAAGGCTTAGATCTATTAACTAAAAAGTCAGTTTATTATAACATAAAATTCAAAAACTCACGTTCTGGGCCTTGGTCCCGAACTTCTCCCAATAGTGATTTCCCGTCAACTTCGATCTCTCCTAGGCAAAACTTGAAATCAAGTGCAAGCTGAAATATAAAGTAACATCAGCAATTAACGTAAAATACTACATGTATCAACAAAAGAATGCAATCTTGGTTACCGTATTTAAAATTTGACAAAATATACCAAACAAGTATATGAAAATATACCTCATGACAAATCTAATGACACTTATTTGATATTATAATATAAATATTTATTTATAGTTAGTCAAACTTAAGATACTTTAAATTAGTACTATGCTAGAATTGCATTATTTTTATGGGAAAATAGAGTATTTTATATTTGATCTAAGAGAAAATGAAAATGAAAAAGTGTTTCAAACCTTTCTTCCGCAACTGTTGCACTGGAGTGCGGGTAAATTGAACATCCAATGATTTGTAGGTTGGTTCACAGTCCCGCAACGGCATCTCCATGGCTTTCCATCATTCAAACTACGAGAGACTTTATGGTCCATGTTTGGAACCTATGAAATGTGAACAAATACCCAAGATAAGCTCATATACTAAATAATTGAATTAATCAGCAGTTTCGATATCATAACAAAGCCACCAAATTGAACTACAGCTATCTCAACAAATAACCTCCACAATCAAGACCTCTCTTAATGCACCAAACCAACTGCGACAAAGGCACCTGATCACTCTAGAATCACAAAACCACCAAATTAAACACAGGATAATAGTTGCATAAACCCATAACTTTTCTATAGCTATCTCAACAAATGGCCCCCACAATCAAGACCTCTCTTAATGCACCAAACCAACTGCACCCATAAACAACGCACCTTTCAAACAAAGGCACCAGATTCACTCTAGAATCTCCTTTCTCTTACTCAATCAAATCAAACAGTCCAAGTTATTTGGATCAAACCACATCATTCATATCACATCCTGCGCCCACACCTCCCATGACTCCCCCTCTCCCTCAACGCCTCCTCCCCCACACGCACGATTGACATACTCCTCTCCTCTCCCGCACGCATGAACCCTAGGGTAGGGCAGCAGCGATCCTATCCCCCACGGACCAGGAAGCAAAACTGAGTCTCCGAGAGAGGGAGAGAGAGAGAGGAGAAGAGGGAGGTACCTTAGCACCGAGGTGGTAGTCTAGCCGGCGGGACGGGCGCACTGAGAACGGCCGAGGCCGAGGCCGAGCGCCGAGAGCCCGATTCGGGAGAGCGCCGCCGCCGAGCAGTCGAGCACGGCACAGCCGCACTCAGCGGAGGGTAAATTTCGTAAATGTGGCACAGCCGCACTCAGCGGAGGGCAAATTTCGTAAATGGACGATTCGGAGCGTCGTCGGCTCTGTGGGCCTTTTCTTTTTTGAAACTTTTTTAACTTCTGTTTGGTTATTACAGCCCGAGATGAGTGTGCCAAGAGAAGTTGTCGCTGGACCTTGCCATGGTGTTTGCTTAACCCTGAGATTCTGAGAATTTTTTTTTTTTGACAAGATGAGATTATGAGAAGTTGCCTGCGAGGCAACAGCTGCCTGTGGGCAGGCTATCAATACCAGACACGAAGGCATGTATAATTAGAAGATAAAGCAACCTACATTACATTTTATAGTAATATCATATCATATAATATATAAATATAAATCACAAATATTGTATAGCTTTATCATGATTTTCTTGCATATTTTCAGTTTTTCTAATATGCCTAGATTAAAGTACTTAGCAATTTAAAAAAAAAACATTTGATCTAATTATGTTTTTTTTTTTGCTAGATTAAATTGATGTATTACCATTTTAATAGTACAACTAAAAGTATAATAAAGTCAATTAGATGTAAAGTTGGAAAGCTTTCTACTATTACACTTCTCAGGCACAGAGCTTCCAACCCAACACATCATTCTCAAGTTTGCCTGTCTAGACAGATTTCATCAATTTTGCAAGCAAGTGCAGTGACTTAAAAGCCAAATAGGCCAGAAAATGGCCCATTTTTCAAACGCTCAAATGACAAAACGACCCAGCACAACACAACGGCATCTTCTTGGCTTCTTCAACCTCATTTCATCGTCGCAACATCGAACTGCACTTGGACAGACAACCGTCATTGGCCAAAGAACAGAGGGTACTAGTGGTGCTTGCTAGAGAACCTAGGGCGGCTGCCTAAGCTCGCACTATAGATCGGTCCGCCTCATGAGCCTATTACACACTTGAAAATAGCCATGCTTTCTTTGTAATCTATACGCTACCCCCCCCCCCCCCCACAACACACACACACACGAGAAAAGTTAAATATGCACTAAAGGGCATGCGCCCCTACACACTGCAAATAGTAAATGCTATAAGAGACTTTATTTATCTTAAGTGAAACCATCCTAAGTCTATCTGTGTTTATAAATAAGTGTATTACATTGATCAACTCAAAGAGAAAAATTACGAAAATAAATTTCATATTGTATGACGATGTATCTAATGAGGCTCATCTGAAATAGTAGATGCTATTGTCCATTTCTATAAACTTGGTCGAACTTGCAATAGTTTAATTTAGCACAACTAAAATACTTTGTATATCAAGATAGATCGACATTTTCTTTGTAAATTTAATCAAATCTATCATAGTCAGGGGCGGATCCACAGGAGGGGCTGTCGGGGCTACAGCCCCCCTAATGAACATGTTTTCTTCATTAACTACTGTTGCTTAGTGTCAAATCACCATTGAAATTCTACCCTAAATCTCCATCGCATGGCGCAATAAAACCTCACTTCTTAAGATGAAAACAAAAATACTATGGGACGAAGACAGTAGTTAGAAACCATCGTATGGCACAGGAACCAAACTGGGCAAATGAACTCTCTCTCTCTCAGGGGCGTGTTTAGTTACATGCATTTGGGTGGCCCTGGCTCAGGCGTGGCACGATTGGTTGGCTATGCAAGTGGCAAATACCGCACGCCTTGTGAATTGTGATGAGCACAACTACAAGCTAGAGAATGGGCAACCAAACAACTGCTGAGGATGCTGGCGCAGTGGCGCCGCCACACTCGTTGCCACACTGCAGAGCAAGGCAAACAAACACCAGTGGACTGCATGGTCAGAGCCTGCCGGTCAGCGGCAGTCTAGATTATTCTTTTTTTTTTTGTGACTAGCGGCAGTCTAGATGTTAGATGCCATACAGGCTCCAAGTTAGCTGTCCATGCTCTGCTCGTTCGTTGTCCCAAATTGGCCCACGAGGGGCCAAGTTCGTGTAGCCCAAGTGCCCAACCGGAAAGGCAGACACGGCTAGGTCCTCGTATGCTGTGGCCATGCAATTTTTCCCCCTCTCCCCTACTGATTCTGAGCTGCTTCGGCTTGTAGGTTGGTCGATTGCAAACATCGTTTCATCAGCTACGTAATCACTGAATCAGATTTGCACTGAAATCTAGCTTGCTATAATACTTTGCACCAACCGAAAAAAGCAAAAATAATCTATGGGGACACAAGCACGCACGGATGAACCGATGGATGGATCCGAGTAAGCTCAGAAGTCAGAGCACAGCACGTACCGGCACCGGCAGCAGCAGCCATCAGAAACTTGTACTCCCAAAGGCCGTGCGCGCGCCGTCGTCCCTTGCCTTGGAGGATTCGGATCCAGCTCGACCTGAGGCTCGGGGTCGCCACGCCTGACACCCGGCCACCGGCCCGGCCAGGCACTGCCGGCGGCGACCGGCCGGCCAACCATGGCCGATTCGTCTCCTGGGGATCTGACAGAGACGGGGGCTGGCCCTGCCGGAGGGCAGCACGAGTCCGACCGGCCATGGTGGGGAATTGAGAGGAGAGGGTCGAGCGTGAGCTCTGAGCTGGGAGGGAGGAGGAGACTGGGGGGATCTGAGACTGATAGTTGATAGATCGTGGATCGATTCTAGTTCTAGTAGTACATCAGTGGGTGTACTCGTTTTCAATTTAGGTAAATCAAGTACAACATCACGACGTACTATCACGATGTACTGAAACAGAGGGAGAGGAAGGAGATGGAGGAGGCTATCACGTATGTTGATAGAGACTACGTACGGGCAGCGACGGTCGGGGAAGAAGACTGGCGCAGCGACGTCCTGGCGGCGACGTGGATGTCAGGGTGGCGCAGGGGCGACGGTGAAGATGCTGGTGGCGCTTCCCGTCGCTGACAGCGCCTCCCTCTGGATCGGATTAGGGTTAGGACGATAGGGAGTGGCGGCTGTAGTGAACCTTGTACCGTGAGCTGGTGGCACCACCTTCTTTTTATAGCCACTGCGCGACACGGCCCACCAGCCGTCTTATGGGCTGAACGCCTCCGATCAGGGCGTGAGGTCAAGGCCCAAACGGCCGTTGGACTATCCTGGTGAGAGATCAACCTAACATTCTTCTCCTTGATCTCTCATCATCTTTAACTTCTTCTCATGATTCTCCAATTCTTACTTCATTCTTTAATTCCAATCTTTTTTACTTCTATCTCATTCCATTACAGATTAGCATATTGAGCGTGTCTCATCGTCACAGCAATTAGTGTCATTAGACTAACAGCCACAACACACTTCTCTGTTTTGGAACAAAACTGTCTTCTGAGCCCTTTATTGGCCGAAAATCATAGGCTATACCATAAACCCATGTCGACTGTGTGTCCTTTGAATACACTGGGCGGTAAGCCTTTTGCAAGCGGATCCGCAAGTTCTTTCTTATTACTTATATGTTCAGTTCCTTTAAAAATGATTCCGGACTCTCTCCTTTACAACGAATACATTCATATCAATGTGTTTGACAGCACACTTGACTCGTTGTTATAGGAGTAAAATACTTAAATAGTGTTGATGTTGTCAACCACTATCAACTCCGGGTATAGGTTCTCTTAACCATTTCGCCTGTCCTCTAAGCCTCACAATATTTCATTGTATAACTCTGCATCATTCATGATTTCACAATTGTTTCTTTGAAGCTTTTCCACAATAAAGCTCTGACAGCACGTGTTAGTGATTGTGGATTTTACTACACATCACGCTGAACTTTTATTCTTTGTACCCACAACTATTTGAGAGTACTTGATATTCATTATTCAACATGAGGCTATAAATCTTTTTAATATATTCTTTATTCTATTCCAGTAATCTATATTTAGATTGCACTTCTGTCAAAACATCCCGGATATATAAACTATGTCAGGGTAAGTTCTTATTTATAATCATTCATTAAGCTTTCAACAGCTGAAGCATATAGGACGTCTATTTTATCAATCTCATTTCAGTTCTTCAAAACATTTAAAATTTCAAAGTCTATTACCCTTGACTATAAGAACAGGCATAGGTTTTTCTCACATGCATACTTTATTTCTTCATAATTCTTTCTATGTATGCCTTTGCATAGTTCTAATACCCCTCTTCTTCTATCTTAGTAATTCTTATTGAAATTTGAGGACAAAACTTCTTTTCCTCCAAAAATAGATTAACATCACTATTAGCAAGCAAGATGTCATCTACATATAGGATTAGGAAATGAATTTCATATTTATAAACTTTGCATAACTGTAGTTGTCCTCTGCATTCTCTATAAAACCCAAACTTTCTTATTGATTCATAAACTTCAAATTCTATTTTGTAGAGACTTCCTCTAATCTTCAAATGATTTCTTCAGGCAACATTCTTATGTTCGTTTCCTTCCATGACAAAAGTCCTTTAGGCTATGCCATGTAGATTATTCATATAAATCCTCATTAAGAAATATCATCTTTACATCTATCCGATGTGACTTTAAATTGTAATGTGCCACTAACATTCATTATAATAGATTCATTCTCTTCGTGTGAATCTTTCATCACAAGTTGCGCTGTATATCTTTCATCGTTCCCTCCAGAGCCACGTTACGTCTTGTAGACCCAATACAGCCTACTGTTTTGGCTTTATTAGAAATTTCTTCTAAATCCCAAACATCATTGGTATTTATCGATTTCATTTCATCTACCTTTGTTTCTTGCCATTTGGACGAGTGAACGTCTCTCATGGCTTATACAAAGAGATGGGATTACCTTTTATTTGATTTCTTTATCAACATTGACTTTATAGTCATCAAAATGATTGTTTTCCTCATTCTTTGAGACCTACTAGGGCCTCATGGCACTTCTTTCATATGGGGCTATTGTTGCTCTTCATTGCCAAAAGACAATTATTCCATAGACTCTCGTAACACGAGATTCTTATTTACTTATTCATCTTCTTGAAGAGCAAACAACAGGTGTTGTATGTGTCATACAACATCAATATGTATTGAGCAATTTTCTCTTAAAACATTGAGTGGGCATGTAATCCTACTTTTATTCAATTCTTTAGGTATCTACATACCATGCTCCCCCAGATTACTCCATCCTTTGTAAGGATGGTGTATCTTCAAATTTCTTATTTGGGTTTAATCTGTCATAACTTCTTACGACGCTTTGAGCACCGTTTTAGTATCTCTCACTGTGCTATCTTCCTATTGGAACCATAAAAAGGTTTATGAATCTAGCTATTTCTTTACTTAGGGGTATTATTATTATGACTGTTGTACTCCCTCAACGATCATATTCATCTTTTATAGATCACTCTTCTTCATATCATATTCATCTTCATATCATATTTATCTCTTGTTCATAATGTACATCATGCATCACATTATCAAAAAATATAGGAGAATATCTTTCTTGATTTTCTGTTTCTTAATTGATCTCATAAATCTCCCCCTCGAAATGTGGCAAGAACTTTATTGCTATAATTTCAAAACTATTCAAAATTCTTATAAATGAGGAAACTTTCATTACTTACTTCATCCACATGACTATGTCAGGTAAATAAGTTACTTCATAAATCTTTTGGGAGTACACTTTCCTCATCCACTTCAGAGTCATTCAGTACTTCTGCAAGTAACACTTACATGTTATTCTTGTCATTTGGTTCATATGCAACTTTCTTCTCCCGCATGCAGGATAATTTTTGTCGATAAGTTCTGTCAAAATCTCCCCCACCATGCGAGAGAATTCCCCATAAAAAGGATATCAAAGCCAGAATTGGTTCTCAGGGCATATTTAATTATTAAATTTAGAAATAAATTCAAATACTCTTTAGCCATGCTTAATCCGACGTTGGTCAAATTAAACATGTGTATAACTCATTACATTTCATATCATGACGATTAAAATTAAAAGTTACATGACATATTACATCTCTTATCATGGTTCATAGAAGGAGTACATAAAACACATTTGTTAAACTACACTCTTATTGTTCATAAAAGTCATTTCTTAAACTAAACTCTCATTTGTTCTATCTTCTTTTCTTAGATCAATGCACCTGAATCATCCTTTTCTTTTAATCCATCCTTTAAAGAGAACACTGCCCCTTATATGATGGTTTTCTTTAATGCAAAACTTGCATTTTTCATCTTCTGAGCCATAAGTACCCAACTCATTCTCTTTTCTGCCTTCAAAGGCAATAAGTTCTTATCTAAAAACATTCAACAATAATCATCGATAATGCTTACGTTGTATTCTACATCACCGTTGGGCAGAAATAGAATAAAACAACATTCTTCTATATTAATTCCATATTACCGTTGGGAAAAAATAGAATCGACATATGAAATTCAATTATCTTAATAAAACATGTCTCCTCAAAAAATTAAATTCTTCCGTTGGTTTGAATTTAATTAGAGGATAATCATCATTGTTGCAGCGAAAACACGAAATACATTCTTTTATTTCTTGAGCATTTCTTTATCTTTAAATTCTCTCTGAAAAATTGGTCATTGTGATGCAAAATTGATCAGAGATTCAAACTTCAAATTCAAACTTATAATATTTTTTCTTTTATATTCTAAATCACCGTTGGGTAGCAATAGAATCAATGCATATAAATCATAAATCATAGCATGATATTGCTATTAAACAACTTTGCTCAGAAAATAACAATACCATAATTCACTGAATTTTATTAATTTTTCTTTAAATCAAATTCTCTCATTGGTTTGAATTCAGTTAGAAGAATTATCATCATTGCCATTTCTTTGAGATTCTTCGAAGATCTGAACTTTAAAATTCAAAACTCATAAATAAACTTATAATATTGTTATCATCAACGTTGGTCAGAAAATAACAATATCATAATTTCTCTAAACATAAAACTGATTATTTCTCCAATTAAAATATTCCCGTTCATTTCAATTTTAGCTAGAGAATGAACTTTTCATCATTTACTCAATATCTTTAATTGCTCTCCAAATTAAATTCTTCTATTGGTTTGAATTTAATTATGAGCAATAATTCCTTCAATATTCGCAGCGGAAACATGAGTGAAAATTCAATAATTCAATTTTCTAGAAATTTTAATTCTATGATGCTCTCTGAACAAAATTATCGTTGGATAAAATTTGCACAGAAAAATTCGCATCAAAATTCAATTCAATTCATTCAAAATTCAATTTCTAGAAAATTCATAAGCTTCACTATTCATTTTGGGCCAAAATCCATCGTTTCGGCCTGTTGGACAAACCGGCCCATGGCCTAACGTAGACGCGCGCGCGGCGCGGCCCAAGGCGTCGGCCCATGGCGTCGGCCCAAGTAGGCCTTTTTTATTGATTCATGAAATTCAGAAATAAATTCAAAAATCACACTATTCATATCGGGCCGACGCAATCAAATCGCCCCAGTGGCCAAATCAGCCCACGGCCCGGTTCGGCAGCCGCGCATGCCGCGCGGATGGCTAGTTGGCCCACGGAGGCCCAGCTACGCCGGTAGATCGCCTCCAGCCGTTCGATCTTGCTTCATTTTTATCAGACGGCCAGGAGCGTATTTCGAGGAAACAAAACCCCTAGCCGCCGGCTCCCGAAACCCTAATGCCATTTCATTTCCACTCCTCCCCTTTCACTCTTTTCTCAGCTGCGCCACCGAGAGTAGGAGAGGGATCCGCGGCGACGTGGTTGCCATCGGCGCCCGCCGGCAAGTCCAGCCCCGTCGGCTCCTCCCCCTCTTTCCCTTTTCTTTATCCCTCAGCGCCAAAGATTCGAGCACGGCGGCGGCGGCCGCCTGTGCTGTGGCTCAGAGAAGAGGAGGTGGCGCCACCGCGGGGCCCGTCGGCGGCGCGCGCTCGTCGGAGGCTGAGCGCGCCGCTGTCGATCGGCCTTGTAGCGGCGCCTTCACCCCGAGCCCGAGTCAGAGGACCCACGGTGGCGTGGTCTCCTCGGTCCGGCACCTCGAGTGCTTCTTCCCGCGCGGCAGCGTTGTCCAAACCCCACGACGACGAGCGCTTGCAATGAGAAGTACCCAGGTAGGTCCTCCATCCGCCGACCTTTCTATTTTAGGGTTAGGGTTCTGGAAATGGGGATCACATCTGAATCCCCGTCCAACGCCTCCTTCTTCTAATTCTTTCCAATTCTTTTAGCGTTAGGGTTCGTTCTACATCCGAATCGAAATTCATTTCTCCAATTTTTTGTTCTTCTTTTACCCAGCCATCGGGCTAGGGTTGGGGTTTCGGTTGAAAACCAATTTCATTTTCTTCCGATTCGAATTGAACCGGTCATCTACTTCTATTCTTTTCATTTCTCAACCCGATCTAGATCTACACGCTAGCAACCTGGATCCGATACCATTGATAGATCGTGGATCGATTCTAGTAGTAGATCAGTGGGTGTATTCATTTGCAATTTGGGTAAATCAAGTAGAATATCATGGCGCACTATCACGGTGCACAGAAACAGAGGGAGAGGAAGGGGATAGAGTACAGAGATATACCATAGGGATCGGAGGCTATCACGTACGTTGGTGGAGGTTGCGCACGGGCAGCGACGGTCGGGGAAGAAGACTGGCACAGCGACGTCCTGGCGGCGACGTGGACATCAGGGTGGCGCAGGGGCGACGGTGAAGATGCTGGTGGCGCTTCCCGTCGCTGACAGCACCTCCCTCTGGATCGGATTAGGGTTAGGACGGTGGGGAGTGGCGACTGCAGTGAACCTCGTACCGTGAGCCAGTAGCCCTCACCTCCTCTTTATAGGCACTGCGCGACGGAGACCCACCAGCCGTCCTATGGACTGGACACCCCCGATCAGAACGTGAGGTCAAAGTCCAAGCGACCGTTAAACCATCTTATGGGAGATACCTAACAATAGTGACTGCCCACCAACCGGTGTCTGCAATGCAGTAATCAATCAGTCATGGGGTTTGTGCCAGCCGGCAGCGTGTCCCGTCCTGTCCGGTGTCGTCGTGGCCTCATGGCCGTGGGTGCTGCCTGCACTGGTCCTACTCGTACAGCACGTGAGGTTACAGGCCAGTAGGTGAAAATTCTTACGTAGTAGTACTCTCATCATCGCATCATTATCCTGATATCCTCTGTTTTTTTTCTTGTTTCTTGCATTTTAAGATGATATCAGCCTCTTGTGAATATATAATATAATCGGGAAAAATGAACAAGGCAATCATGCCCGGTGTAGTTCACCGGACGCTAAAATACATGTTCGGTTCAAATGCACACGAGCAAGTGAAACATGTAGGTGCTGTGCACTCCGTGATTCACAACTTGAATACTCGATGATCCTGATCTCTTACTTAACCTGAAGGGCATATATAGATTGCAACTACAGCATTTTCACGATAACTTTAGATGGCCACAGTTTTCATATTCGGCCTTTTAGTTTTGTCAGGACTTGGCCCATTGTCATAGCGTCCACTCCTCATCTTTGTTCAAAAGAAATGAAGGCGTTGCCATGATTATATCTTCGCTGGTTCAATTTGTTTCTTCTTAGAATCAAAACATCTCAGGTATAACCAAATTCATAGTATATACTTGACACCATAAATCTTTGTACAATAATTTTTTTATTATAAATTTTAATGAAACTTGATTGGAATACCTTATAATTTTGGAATTGAGACAACAAGTCATGAATATTCTGTTTATATATGCACACGAGCCAGTGAAATATGGAGACTACAAAGATCGTGACGTCATGACGGTAAATTGAAGTTGACCGATGACCGTGAGTTTTTGTTGTCGGACTAGCGGGCTGGCATCGGGTGCTCGGCTCACGGATTCACTGGGCCCATCGACATGTCACGGATTCACTGGCTCTACGGTGCCAGGCCGATTCGACACCTAAACGGCTAGATGGGCCCGTGGCGTTCTACGACTGGGCGTCCATTTGAACATCCCCGGACGTACGGACGAACGGCCGGCCGCCTGTTGCGGCATCGGTGCGAGTTGCGCGACGGCCGACGGCGCCGCCGCCGCAACGCTGGCTCTGAGCCAATCGCTCTTAACTGTAAACCACGCGACGATCCTAGATTATAGGCATGCCGCTGACCACGATCCTCCCACGATCGGTCACTATCGCTCCGGCGTTTGTATAAGAACTGTCGCATGACGCAGCAATGTCCGATCACCACCCAAAACCAATTCTTTCCCGTCGCGTCGGTGTGTGCAAACCACTCCTCTCGGTTGCATTGCACCGCAGTCATCTCCCCGCCGGCCGCCGGCCGCCGCCCGCGCACTCGCATCCCTAGCGCGCGCATCGTCCGGCGCCGCCTATCACCCAGTGACCCAGCCGCGTCCGCCGCCGCCGCCATCACCTCACACCCATCTGCATCCGCCGACGCGTCCTCCGACCCGCGCGCAGCAGCGGCCGCCGACCCCAGCCACTCGCTAGATATGAGCGGTCGCGGTGCCGGGACGAAGGCGAAGGCGAAGGCGCAGCAACAGTGCGCCAGCCATCGCTGGTGCAGCAGCCAATCAGCCACGGTAAGAAATCTCTCTACCTCTTCCAACCTCTTCTCTCAGATCTAATCTGTCTCTCTCCTTCAATTAGCAAAGGATTCGTCGCTGGGAACCGGGTGCGGTGGCCACGGCGACAATTCCGTCCCTGGTGATGAGCAGTCTAGGCTCCAGATCTTCAAGGCTTGCCTTGGGAAGTCGATCCCCCTGTGGCCAAGGACGTGGACTTGAATTCTACGCAGGCGTTCAGAGAGAACATTGACATGGTAACTTCCTCTAAACGTTAGTTGCTACTCTTATACTCTTCTAAATTCCAAGCCATCGTACGTCATCCAAATCATGAACCAAATAAGCCCTTGGGGCTGTCTCATCACAAATTACTTTTTACCTGTTTCAATGTTTGGAGTTATACAAGTAGATTAGTCCTGGGATTTTGCAAATGTTCATGATTTCAATATTTCAGTGCAAAGCAGAAGTGACATTAATCATTCTGATAGCTACATGTAATATTCCTTCCGGTCACAACTAAGTTATCTACCATAACTTGGGATGAATGAACTTGGATCCACAGACTCTAACTAAAGTTTTTTTTTCAGGATTAGATTATTTTTTTGGTTTACAAAACATTTTGCCCATTTTTAGCATTTTTTTGGCAAACATTTGGCTCCCCTACTTAACTGTAACCACACACGATCCTAGATTGTAGGCATGTAGCTGACCACGATCCTCTCACGATCAGTCAACCATTTCCCCGACGTTTCTATATGAATTGTCGCAGGAGGCCCAAAACCATTTTTTGTCCGTTGGTGTGCAAACTATTCCTCTCGGTTGCACCGGAGTCGTCTCCCACAACATGGTTAACACCATCTCCACCTTACCGCTAGCTGGTCCCAGACCTTCAAGAAAAAGGTCTTGGTTGTCGATGACAATGAGAAGCTAGCTGAGATGGGCCATCACCGTGGCTACTTATACTGCGCTCATGACAATGGTGGATGCTGAACTATCTCAATACCAGAGGGGGCAGACTCATCTACCTCTGGTCGATAGAGACAGGATCCATGCAGATATAGGTGAGCACAAATCAGTCATTGAGCTTGAGAAGCTGCTCTGTCTAGCCCATCTCTTCTACTTATATTGCTTTCGCCCATATTATTGAAGTCTTATTCTACATGGAGATGATGGTTTATTAATCATTGATATAAAATTTGATGAGGCAAAAAAGGTACTTGACAATGACGAAAATGTTATCTTCAATGTTCTTCCTAGATGAGCTTTATACTCTTAAGGTATAGCATTGGTAGGCTCTTCATGGTTTGATAACTTTTGAACTTGTAATAAACATGAACAACATCAAGATACTATACATATACTATCTTGATGTTGTCCATATTTATTATTTACTATAAGTTCAAAAACTGGCAAACTATGAAGAACCTACCAATGTTATATGTGGAGTGTGTAGAAGCTCATGTAGGGAATGACACTGCGATATCATTTTCATCATTGTCAAGTATCTTTTTCACCTCATCGGATTTTATATCAACGGTAAATAACCTAGCATTTCCATGTACGAATAAGACTCCAATACCATAGGCGAAAGCAACACAAGTACAAGAGATAGACGTTGACTGGGAGTAGCTTCTTAAGCTCAATGACTCTGATTTGTGCCCACCCTATGTCTCCACTGGATCTTGTCTCCATCGACCAGAGGCATAAGAGTCTGCCCCCTCTGGTATTCTAACTCTCATTCCACCATCCTAAATCGTCATGAGTGCAGTATAAGTAGCCACAACGGAATTATGAACCACCTCGCTTCTGAAGATGTGTGCACCTTTGGTCTCAGTTCATGTCTCCAGAACAGCCACCAACTCCTGAACGAGTACGCAAGCCTGGCTATCCTGTCGGAACTGGAAAGATGCACTCTGAGGCTCAGCAGAGAAGGGTATCCAGAAAGGTGATGCACTCCGAGGCTCAGCAGAGGAAGGGTATCCAGAGAGGTGAAAGCTGCATTGGGAAAGCACCTGCTGCAAGATGGGGTTGGTTTCCAGTGCCTTCTATCCGACACTCTTATTTGCTGAATCTGATAATGAAAAAAGGGATGGGGGCATCGGGCACCCCTTGTGTGCTGCCTTGTGCAGGAGTCAATAGCTGTTACTGGTAATTACATGCATTCTTCTTTCCACATGACATCCTCATGTCAGTTTTCACTTTGGCAGCTACCAACATCAAGCTGCCTTTGAACAAACATGTGCAATGTCTTCTCTTCTTTCTTGATGGGCATATAATTAAGGATGTGATTGTGTGCAATGTCTTGTTATTGTTGAACAAGGCGGGGGCGCCCCCCCCCCGGTCCTAATTTCATTCAGGCCTATCTAGGTTATTTGTCATGTGAAGGTGGCCCTATGTTTTGTTATGAGGAGAGGTAGCTCAGGCTTAAAAAAATAGTTGGGCCGATTTTTTATTTTTTTCCAAGTAGCACCTAGCCTTTGAGTTGCTGTAATGTGTGAATGGTTGTAATACTGACCATATTATTCTTATCATTTCACATTTCTAACCATCTTTGTATGACAGCGGAGAATGTATAATGCCTTTACTGTGAGGCTGCAGGAGCAAGGGTTGTGCTAACCTGGCAATGGTCTGGGATCCAGACCAAATTCACCCCAAACCGCACATTATTTAAAGCTTAATCAGCCCACTCCAGTCCAATCAATCGCCTGCACAATCTGAACCAAACCGAACTGCACAAACTGCAGCCGCCATGCCATACCTGCAGGAACTGCACGAGACCAAGCAGGAGCTGCATGTCGCCATTGGCCGGGGACCAGCTCTCAGACTGGCCTCCCTCTGATGGGGATTTGCCGCTGCGGTTTCCCTCCAATGGCCGGCGAGCTGCAGTCTGGGGACGAGCGACGAGGCAAGCACCGCGGCGCGGACAGCCGCAAATATCCTCGGGGCTGAGATTCGAGGCCGACGGCGGTGGCCGGTCGTCGCCGCAGCCGATGGGACGGACTGCTCAGGCCCTATATTGATCCATGCCAATCCGGTTAACTGCTAACCCAAACCCAACCAACCCACCAGCCTTCTCAGCCCATTACTCCCCAAACCAGATTGGCCCAAGTAAAGAAACCAAACCAAAAAGCCAGTTCTGGACCAAACCATTGCCAGGTTGACCGGTTCTAGACCAAACTTTGGACCAAACAACGTGCATCCAACTTCGACGGAATAACATGGAGGCAATGAGTTTGAGAAGATGACCCGAACATTCTCTGACCAAATGCGTGTCTTATCTGTAAGAACGAAGTGTGTGCAGTAGAAGAGGATTTCGTGTACGTCGATGTCAATTAGGCTATTGAATCGTCATGTAAAGCTACACGTTTCAGTAGTAGTACACTACTTAAGGGTCGACTTGGATACCAATGCCCGATTGTTAGCTAGCTAAGCCAAAATTTGTGGCACAATGCATATAAATAGTGTCACTAATTTTGGTTCCTCCCAGAGTCAGTCCTTTGAGAGATCCTCCATCATTAACTGACACGACCATAGCTAGCAAAATCGAGAACTCAATTTTAAATGTGAAGCCACATGAAGACAACACTGAGTTCACACAAAATCATCTGTGAAATAACGCTTACTCCGAGAAACACTGCAAACTAGTTGAATTCCCCGCGCGGTGTTGCGGAAATTTAGAGTTATAATTTAGATGACCATTTGAGGTGGTATGGGTATAGTACATTTAGTTGATATATTTGGAGTTGAAGGAACAAGGATGTAAACGAGATATTTCTAATAATATATGAAGTCAATTTGTGAATGATAGGCGGTGACTAAGTTTATCCAAATGGTCATATGTATAATATGTGAGCTTGAGAATACACGTGGTTTCAGTAGGAAAGGAGAAAAAGATACGATATAGGCAGTCATATAGATGAAGGCTAGTCGAATATATGAATGACGTACGTTATGGAGTACTATATACCTTACTGGACAATATCACCGCATACAGCAACCGCGCTCTTCAGGCCGGGACAGAGTGAAAGACATTGCGCCTAGCTCCTTTGCGACCAAGCGTGGCCGTATATGGCGCCGCACCTCTTCCCTGTAGACACCAGCAACTCCACGCAGGCACCCGCACCATGAAGCCGTGCCCTATGTAAGCCATGCTGGCAGCCACGCTTCTCCTCACCCGAGAGCACCCCCGTCGTCCGTACCGCGCTTCTGCTAGCACCGCATCTCTGCTCCTTCTCCTGACCTCCTCGTGCGTCATGAGCTCGGAAGCCATTGATTGATCGGGCGTCGGTCCTTCATCGCCTCCTCACGTGGCGGCTGAGTTCCCTCCACCTAAAGTTGACGGTCGGCCCGAGACTCGGTAATTAAGCATGGTGGAGGAGATAAGACAGGGAACGAACATGAAAGTATGTGGATGATAGCATATTTATTAACATAAAGGTAGGGACGATTCTTTTGTCGTTATAATGCATGTGTCACATCAGTTCGTTTAGTGCTCATGTGGCACGTTGGGGGGATATGGATGGCGGCAGCCGGAAGCAACGTACGGTTGAAGTAAATCAATTAATTGGCCGTGATCCCTTAGTGGTGGGGATTATTACGTCGGGATGTTGCGGGGGAGTGGAAGAGATATGGCGCCGGAAGCAACGGTTAAAGTAATCAATTAATTGGTGGTGATCCCTTAGCGGTGGGGATCATTACACACTTGGTGGGGGCAGTGGGATTAGTGCGTGGGAAATAAAGTAAAAGTGGCATTAAGGATTGGAGGGAAAACAACAGATGTTGTTAAACGGTGATGACGTGGCACGCCGTGGTGAGAGTTTTAAAGAAAATAGGTACGAACTATATAGAGATATTAGATTAGATTAGATATACTATTTTTATATATAAGAAACAACACTGAGTTTAGTAGTTTACCACCGTTTGTCCCATCTTTCGGAGCTGCTATCCAGGGGCGGATATGGGCCGGCGGGAACAGGTAGGTGTTCAATTGAGCCCACGAAAAGCCCATAGGATCCGTTCACCCCCTCGGCGCTCCCCGCCTCCGGCCTCCCATCGAGGCATCACCGGCGTGGTACATCGAATGGCTCGACAAGACGCTAGCGCTCCAAAATGAACCCGCGCGCGCACCACCACCACCTGCGCCAGCTCCAAGCCGTCCTCCGGCGCGGCCACCCAATCCCGCCGCCACCAGCGACCCACCCGGACCCCGACCGTGCCTACCTGGCCACCATACGCGCCACCGCCGCCTCCCACCCCACGCCTCATACTCACCGCCTGCGCCTGCCTCCGCCGCGCGGGCTTGCCCCCGCCGGGCCCCCGAGCGCTTCCGGCGCTGCCCCGCTCCGCTGCTCGCTGCAGCGAGGGTGCCGGCGCGTACGTCCGGGGCGCGCACGCGCTGGCGGTCAGGGCTGGGTCGCTCGACGATGGGTTTGTCGGAACCGCGCTGGTCGGTGCGTACGCGGCGTGCGGACGCGCGGAGAGTGTTTGATGGAATGGGTGTGCGGGACGTCGTCTCCTGGGGCGTCATGCTTGATAGGTATGTATACTTGCTTGAGCCAATATGTTTGTTTCTGCAATTGTTTGTGAAAATTGGAACAAGTAGATGTTGCGTGCAATGTTAAGTAGGCTCACATTCGATCAGATGATTCAGATCTGCTCTGCCTAGTATTTGAAGTATAGTAACTGTTTTCGAATCTTGAAATTTCGTAGGTAGAACTTGACTTGACATTTAGTCTTATCTCCAACCGTTATAAAAACTGTGATTCTTGTCAGATTTCTCCATTTTTTTTTTTAACATTACTTGGTAATTTGCAAGGTGATGCAATCAAGGTACCTTAAAAAAATGTAGAATATACTCTATGCATTATCCATGCATGATTCATATACTTGACAAATGGCATATTGATTCCCAGGATTTTGTTTTTTTTCAAATAACTCTGTTTACCATGCTGAAAGATAGTACAGTTCCGTCTAATGCAGCCATCTTCACAAATAATTTGTTTGCTGCTAGTCAGTATTCTCCATTCTACATGCTACTTGGCAGTTGCATTTTTCATATAAACTGTTATTGATATGAATTGGCAGTTATTGTCAGACTCGGAACTACAAAGAAGCTTTGCTTCTATCTGCTAAGATGAAGAATTCTGGAGTTCTTCCGGACCAATTGATACTTGCTACTGTTCTATCAGCCTGTGGGCATATAAGACATTTGAGAACTGGGAGAGCCATCCACTCGTACATGTTGGTGGCAGACATTCTTATCAGCGCCCACCTCAGTAGTGCTCTCATAAATTTGTATGCTAGCTGTGCGAACATGGAGATGGCAGAAAAGCTATATAATGGGATGCCAAGGAAGGACTTGGTGTCATCAACTGCCATGGTTTTTGGGTACGCCAGGAACGAAAAAGTCGAGATTGCTCGCTCTATATTTGATGCAATGCCTGAGAAGGATGTGGTATCTTGGAGTGCTATGATATCAGGATATGTTGATAGTAACCAATCTAACGAAGCATTGAGTCTGTTCAATGATATGCAAGAATGTGGTATCAGGCCTGATGAAGTTACCATGTTAAGTGTCATATCTGCATGTGCTAATTGAGGTTCCCTTGATAAAGCCAAATGGATCCATGCCTTCATTAATAATAATGGGTTGAATAAGATCTTCCACATTTGCAATGCTCTTGTTGATATGTTTGCCAAATGTGGGGATATTAACCTCGCATTGAATATCTTCAATGAAATGCCTCAGAAGAATGTTGTCACCTGGACAAGTATGATTACTGCTTATGCTATGCATGGTGATGGAAAATCTGCCTTATGTCTATTTGAGCAGATGAAAAATGAAGGCGTTGAACCCAATGGAGTGACATTTCTTAATTTACTTTATGCTTGCTGTCATGCTGGTCTAGTTCATGAAGGCCGTTCATTGTTTAGCTCTATGGTTGAGCAAAACAGGATTGAACCCAAGCATGATCACTATGGTTGTATGGTGGATCTTCTAGGAAGGGCTAAACTTATGCAAGAAGCAGTTAATCTCATAGAGTCAATGCACTTAGATCCCAATGTGCCTATCTGGGGTTCTCTTTTAGCAGCATGCTGGATGCATGGTGATCTCAAGCTCGGCGCATTTGCTGCCAAGAAAATTTTGCAGTTGGATCCTAATCATGACGGAGCATCTGTGCTTTTATCAAAGATACACATGAAATCTGACAACTTGAACGATGCTCAGGAGGTGAGGGAAGTAATGAAACTCCACAGGGTCTCAAAAGAAACAGGCTTGAGTTGGATGGAGTTGAATGAACCTTTTCATGAATTTGCAGCCGGAGGTGAAAAATGTTCAGGAAGTGACAAGATCTTTCTTCAAAAAGTTGTGAATTAAAGATGCACAGCTGCCCTGGATGTTGAGATATTTTAAGTAGACTTGTGAAACGAGGATATGAGAGAATCTGTTTTACCATAGTGGAAACTTCCTATGTTTCTGCCTAGTGATTTAAGGTATTTGGAATACCACATCTTACCAAAGAGTAGCCAACTTTTTTGAGAATTGCCACTCATGCAGGACTTTCTTATCAGTTTTTATTCATTATGTAGTATTGTGCTATCCAACAATTTTTCTTTGCTCTCCACTTAACAGAGCATCGGTAGAGAAGATCTGGTTATTCAAGTTTACCCTGAACTGTACTTTCATTTATCCTTTTAGTCCATAGTTCAATTTTTTTATTGGTTCCATTTATGCTGTTTCTGACCTAGGCTGCTTGTATAAAAAAAATTGCACTTGCCTGTACACAAATGCTCATGTCGGGAGACATATGTAGATAGCACAGAATATTGCACTTGTATTACAAGGTCATCATGAACTGCCTGTCATCTTATTCTTCATGATCATGAACAGATTAGAAAATGAACATCTTGGTGTCTGTCATTTTATTTGCAAAACATCTCTTGTGCAGTACATCAATTGACAATATCTTTGACATGACAGAGACTATGGAAGGCAATGGTTAATTATTTTTTAAAATCTGGTGAGCGAGTCATTCAACCCACTGCTTGACCTTAAACTTAATACCAATCTTCAAGATCAATATTACTGTCACAGAATGTGGGAGCAACACCCACCGAGAGACCAAGTCAGGAAAGATCTACGAATTTCAGCAAAAGATCAAAGAATTTCAGCAAGCAGGAAGATGCACTATTGGTGTCAGCATGACTCAATGTTGGTATGGATCCAGTCAAAGAGCCAACAAAACTAGGATTTCCCCTCAACCTGCAACCAAAATTCTCTGATGCATAGTTGGGGCACAATGTAAGAGATTGTCAAGTAGCTAGTTGGATGCATGACACAAATTAATGGTAGAGGGTAAAGTGGTATGGCAATACAAGACAGGTACAGTGCAGATTCCATATGTTCTCTGTTTCCATTGTGCATATTTATGCACGCAATTCATGCTGTACTAACTTCAATCTGGGTGTTAATGCCGTGTACAGATTGTGGAAGCCTGTGGTGCGTTCTAGTCTGAAGATCACAACAAGTCTTTCCACTCCTTCATTGTTGGAATCTCTTCCTCTTGCGCACACAGCCAAGTTGGAAACAATGCATTGGTGAGTGGTGAGCCACTCCACTACCACCAATGTGCAGGTAGTGTCAACACATCACCGTTAGCTGCCCATGGTTGGTTCACGTGCCTGATGTACGACAAACTGTTCCGTGAGGGTGTGGCTGTGGATACAGCTCTGCAGCAAGCGCTCTGCTTGTGTTCCAAATTGAAGTACAGCTGCCACTTACCCGACGTTTTGACAGACCATACAAAGTGCAGCAAAATAAACAAGGATAGGGTGGATTCATAGTCAGGTTACAGAGTTCATACATGTGTTCGTTGTGGAGGCGTAGTGACAGAGTGACCCCTTATTGAATCTTTGGGCAAGAACCCCTATGGCCCTATGTGATGTAAAACTGTGTATTCATAAACAGAGTAGTTAAGCTGACGAATAAAACCATGAAGGCATGCAATCTGCATGTGCAATTTTTGCTTCAGCTGGGAGAATGGGCATTTCGCAATGTTTTGGTGCGTGACGACGCCGACGAGGACGAGGATGTCGGCGGCGGCGGCAGGAGGAAGAGGCGCCGGCCCTCCGACCCCGACCCCGTGAGACTGTTCGGCAGGCTGCGGGGGGAGTACTACGGTGTCGGCACGTACCACGGGAAGCCGTCGGGGTGCCTGATGTACGAGCTGGCGCACGCGCTGCGGCGCAACAGCAGCGACCTCCTCTGGCTCGCGTGCGTCGCGCTGACGGACCAGCTCGTCCACGACCGGCATCACCTGCGAGCGGTACCAGGCGGGAGTCATGGAGCTGGAGCAGCACGTCAACGACAGCGGCTGCTGCCCGTGCCCGTCGGGCGGCGGCGCGGTCATCGTCACGCTCAGGGACGGCACCAGGAGTCCGGCGCCCGAGTGCCGCGTCGTCTACGAGGACCAGCCGCGGCTCGTGTTGCTGCGGGAGTGGAGGGAGCATCTTCGACTCCATGCTCTGCTCCTCGTACGTTGCTGCCAAGCTCAGGACGTGGACCGACAGCGGCCTCAAGAAGCTCAAGTTGCTGCTGGCCAGGATGGGGTTCCCGCTCGCCGACTGCCAGAAGAGCTTCGAAAGTTCGAGTAGTACATGAGCATGGAGGTCAAGCGCAGGATGCGGGACGAGTTTGAACGATTCCTGCCTGAGACGGGCTCACCGAGTTCTACTACCGGAGCACGGGTACAGGTCCAAGGTTTCGGCTGCAGACGCTGTGTATGGTGTCACGGCGTTGCTTGAGTCGCTGGATGCCGACACCAAGGGCTCAAAGGAGTCTTCTGCTGCCCAGCAGTTTTGGGTTGCATATTCAGCATTGTCGCTCAGCAATGTTGATCAGTTGCGGAAAGGGATGCAATCTGCAATTAAGATTCAGAGGGCGATTTTGAGGCAAGGAAGCTAGGCGATTACGAAGACAGGGTTCATACGGAGTGCCAAGAAGTTCCGGTGGGTGAAGCTTGATGACCCTGTGGACACTAGCAAGCTTTGCCACCCACAGGCGCTCACCAAGTTCTGCTTCTTTCTGATGGATGCGCTGAAGGAAAGGGGTGCGAGGATGAAGCCGCTAATCTGTGCTTGCTTAGCAAAGGAGCCTGAGAAAGTACTGGTTGTTGGGGTGTGTGGAAAACCAAGGCTTGGGGCTGCTCAGTGTAATGCGTTTGGTGATGCATTCAGATCAGCGGCAGAGGAGATCGGTGCAGACTATTGCCATGACATGTTTGAGTCATCATGGATTGTTCTGGATGTTGTTTCTGCCAGTCCTTTCATGATTCAGTTAACGGACAAGCTGTGATCAGTTGCAATAATCTTGTATTACGTGGGTTATTCTTTCAGGTCTCAAGATGGGAGACTCAGCACCATTCTCTCAGAACAAAGTTGCTTGACATGTAGTTTCGTATGTAACATTCCACCTCCCATTTCACTACTGTAGGGAAAGCAGCCTGACAAGCATCCTGCTTTGCTAAGATTGAGCTGCCTAGGGATCATGACTTCAGAAATTGAGAAGAGGGTTTTCCTCTGTTTTAGCTCCCCTATTAGAAAACGATGGCCCTAGTGCAAACGGTAGAGCTTTACCGCCTGTGACCAAGAGGTCCAGGGTTCAAGCCCTAGCCTCTGCACATTTGTGCAGGGATGGCTGCTGGTTATTTTTTCTTCCCCAGACCCCGCAGTGTGGGAGCCTACGGCACTGGATACGCCCTTTAGATCTGTTGATTCAAATGCAAACCTGGTTCTAGCGCAGAGGGTCAAGGTATATTTCTTTACTTTCTTTTTATCTGATACAATCGATGTTTGTATCTGTATCTGCATAAACATGATTGAGAACATTTGTTGTATCCACCAAGTGTCTTGAAATTCTATAAGTTTATTGCAACTGCCTTTCTAGTATGTGAACCTGCTCATATTTGTATGAACCATAAAGCCATCTTAAGAGCGCATTGTTCTTTTCTGTCACAAGTGATGTTGAAGCAAGGGAAAAGTCATTTTATTTTTGTCAATGTTGAAGGCTGTAAACCTGTGACATGTTGTTCAATGTTCATGAACTTTTTAGTGCATTAACAAAATTAGACAGTTGATTTTTTCTACAAAGAAAATAAGAAATATAAGGTATGTTCTTGGCCCAGATAGTTCAGGTACCTTAGCTCCTCTGAGTTTTAATTTCTGAATGGACTGGACAAGTTGAAAGGATCTAGGATGTCACCTAGAGGGAGGGTGAATAGGCGATTATAGAAAACCTAAAACTTAAAGCTCAACTGCGAAGTTAAATACCAACCGGTAGTAGGATCGGAAGTAGCACCGATACTACCTATAGTACAAAAATCAGTACTACCGATGCAAACTTCTGGTACTATCGGTAGCCTATGAAACTACGAAATCGAAATGAAAATCAGAGTAAAATGAGCTGTAAATTCAGATCCAATTGTTACCACCCCTTTGTTGATGTTGCTGATGAAGATGTTGACTTCTTGGAGCTTTTCACAGACCAAATCGTAGATCGAGTCCTCCAACCTAAGAACTTGGGGATAGGGATAAAGAACACGAAGAACAAGGGTAGTCGATGCTACCGCCACAGCAAGACACACAATTTAATCCAAGGTTCGGCGATCCCCACAAAGAAGTTTCTACGTCCCCATTGTTGAGGTCACCACAAAGATTTCCTCCCTCAAGCAACCACAAAGGTAAACTTGAGATATTCACTAATAATCAAAGGTAATACAAATACTTCGGGACGCCCTCACAAATGAGGCAACACGGACAGCCACGAAGAACACCTAGCCGGCTAGGGTTTCAAGAACCCAAGAGTAACAAACACAAATCAAGCCGGCAAGACGAGGAATCCAAGTACTCAAGTCGTAGATCGAAGTTCCCACTCTCTAATCTCACGTCCCTAGCTCGAATCCTTGAGGGGTTGAAGTTTGGGAGCAAAGGGAGAGAGAGAGCAGGCGAGCTGGTGCTTGGGAGCTTTCTTTCTCAGGTAAAGAATGAGTGAAATGGCGAGCTCTACCAAAAATAAAGAGGTGAGGGGTATATATATGGTCTGTCTAGAACAACTACCGGTAGTACTGATGGAACCACCGGTACTACGGTACCTCACCAAATATGACTGTTGTCGTGTCAGAGCGTGCACAGGATGACATACTGGTACTACCGGAAGTAGGACCGGTACTACCGGTAGTACATTTCTTGCGCAACTAGGCATCTTCGACTTGGCCTAAAAATAAATATATATATAGCTGGTACTACCGGTACCACCAGCGGTACTACCGGTAGTACACAACTACGCCAACTCGCAGACTTCGACTTTGGAAAAATATGCCTGATACTTTCGAAGTATAATTTTAATAAAATATGGTGCTACCAGAGAGCACCAGTACTACCGGTTGGGGAACCGGTACTACCGGTAGTACAAAATTTCTTCAACTTTGCACATCTTGACTTTCTAAGAAAATAGCACGGATACTTCCGGTTTAAAACTCTAATATTTTCGGTACTTCCGATAGGTCAGGTTGGCTGAAGCAAAAGACTTTTCTAAGTGATGTGAGTGCAACAGCGACTCTCCAAACGCTCTAAATATAGACTTGAGAACTTTTAGACCTCGAATTACCAACCTAATTTGTATCCCTCTTGATAGTACGATGTTTCCTATAACTCAAGTAAAGATAAAAATTGAGGGCACTCTTGAGTAGAAACGTCGTCCATCCGAAGAAACTTTAGGGTGCTAGGATCACCAAATATCATCGTTCAAATCTTTCATTGTACTTCAAGGAGAGATAACATTCCAACTTTGATTTTTCTTCTTGAGCAATGTCATCTTGAGTACGTGACTTGATTCTATTCATCAAATATAGGTAAATCCAAATATACCAAGTCACTTTTCATTCAATGTAGCAAGCTTTAAATATGAGACCATTCCATATGCAATCCCTTATGTCTCATTATCTAACTCAATGTGCTTGCTTCCACATGAATCATAGAAATATCACAATAGATAGGCCTTTATATGAATTCTATTTGTATTGTTGTCTTGTGCTTATACAACAATGACACATCATTTTGGCTTTATACACTTTAATCAAGTACTTGTGAGATAATCAATTTCCTGTCCAACACTTAGCAGAATCATTAGACCTTTAATTATGTTGTCAATCAATTCACCAAAACCCACTAAAGGGCTAGATGCATTTTCAATCTCCCCCTTTTTGGTGATTGATGAAAACACAATTAAAGCTTACAAGAGATTGATAAATAATAAGATTTTGAATCCTATGATATAGTGAGCTCCCCCTAAATATGTGCATTGAAGGAATTCAAACTTTGGCCTCAAATGCCAAATGCACATATTTAAGATGAAGTGTGGAAATTCTCCTATATCTTAGCATCCGTGGGGTGCAAGGTGTAACATTATAACCGTGATGCTCATGACAGTTCATGCACTTAAAGAAAATAAACATTAAACCATTCAAGGCATGAATGTCACACACTAGCATAAATGATCCTTATCAAAAAGCATCAATTTAAACTATCCTTGCATACACCACATAAAATTGAAAAATCTTATATGCCCTCCTTTACCCCTTTCAATCCATATATCAATCTCACTATCTCCCAATATTTCTCCCCCTTTGACATTAATCTCCAAAAAGGGTCTCTCTGCCAAAAGGAGAAAATGATGCATGGAAGACAAGTGAGAGCAAGAGGTGGGTAAATGATTAGCATATAGGACTTCTAATCTAGGATTTCTACCACATAAAATATGCAACAACTTAAGTCAAGATTCTTGAGTAGTAGCATATTTAGCTCATACCTCACTTAGATCATAGTTAGACACAAGAGGTATGAACCAAATACTAAAGATTTCTCGAATCGTCACCATAAGAATAAACTTATGGTGTGACCCAAAATATTACATACACATGCACGAACTAGCATGTAAGGGCCTAGATACACAAAGGTAATGCAAGAGTTCATGGAGTGATATACCTTTGTTCTAAGTCTCATAATTTTTACCATGAAGGTGATTTCAATAGTTGGGTTTAGTTCTTTGATTGGACTAGTACTTCTTTATGCAAGATAATTTCATCTGTGCCCATCTCTCTTTATCATCATCTTCAAGGAGATATCACACTTGTGCTTGATCTCAATTGAAAGTCCATTGCTAGCTTTTTTTTCATTTTGAGATACCAATTGAAGACATATTTCTTGATATACCAAGTTAAAAAGTTATCCACCAATATCAACTGAAATATGGTCTTCATAATTTTGACATCAATTTGAAGGAGTCTTCACAAGTTTATGCCAATTGGAATGAATGCTCGTATCTCATAATATCACCTAGGGAATGCTCACAAAGCCAAGAGATAGCATCAAATTGCACAAGCTATAGTTTCACAACTAGTGACTTTTGAATGTGAAAGACATGTAAGTCACTAATTGTAAAAGCTCATAACAAAGATTAAATTCCCCCTTTATGCAAAGATTAAATTCCTCCTTTTTGACAGTGCATACATATATATGTGGAAGGCAAGAACATATGCACTTTTGGTCAATGAAGTCCAAATAAGGAAATTTAATCTATATTATGGAGAGTAGCTACTTAAGAGATAAAATTGTAATCCAAATGAATATGAGAGATAACTTTACCAATTTAGATTGAGTTAATGTAGCATACTTATGAGAAGCTCATTCTCACCAAGAGACTACACAAATCACTAGAATAAAAGGTTAGTCTTCAAAGACACAAGACATAGGATGGGCTCCCCCTTAATATATGCATCAAGTATTCGAATTACTTGTGAAATGCATTTGAATCGATTTAAGAGTCATGAGGAGTTCACCCTATATCTTGGCCAAGGCATGATAAATTTACAAGAATTGAGATTATGCCAAGAAAACGTACCACCACCAAGGTAGATAAAACACTACATAGATATGACCATCATAAGTGAGACTTCATGATTCAGATGGACATAATTCTTCACTTGATGACTCATGGTGGATTATGATGCCTCAAGATCTAAATTAGGTGCCTGGTTCTTTCTTTACCTAAAATAACTCACATACAGAGCAAAAGGTAAAATTTATAAAATTTGCAAATTGTGAACTAGGAGTTACTACTTTTGTTGATAAGATCTTGGGTAATCAATGAGATGAATCAAGTTCACTTGATGAGATCTAGAGAGGAGAAATAGAAGTGGAATTCTAATCTTCAGCTGTTTTCTCCTACTCATTTAGATTCAGTTTCACTAAAGGATTGGGACATCCTTTTGAAACACCCAAAGAATCTAAGAAACCATCCATCCACCTTTTCTCATGTGTGGGACTGCATATAATACTCTTGGAAGAAGCCAATAGTTCCACAAGATATAAGCTAAACTCTTCCTAAATTTGTGCATGCATGAGTACACGAAGCACTATGATGCATATCAATAATGTGATGTCAATAGAGAGGTTTGCACAATATTTCATCTGTTTCAAACTCCTTCAAGCTGCTTGCAATCCAATAGCATTATATGTTTCTAATTTCTTCCCATTGATTTCAGCTAGTACCAATTGATCGTAACTCATCGATGCTTCTTGTAACTACTCAAGTCAACTAGTTTCAAATGATTTCAGCTGCTATTTTTGAAAAACTACAACTGATTGCCTTTTGGTACAACTAGTTACAACTGCCTGCTGCTACTTGTAATCTGAGTTCAACTGATTTGGACCCATATGAGTCCTTTTTTTTGTCATTGAAACTTCTTTAGACCAAACTGATACTTCTCTTTTTCAAATGATTTTACATGACCAACTTGAGAGCCAACTGAACCTTGTTGCTACAATCTAATTCAATTCAATATAGTCATTTTTTAGATTCTGTCCTTCTAAGAGAAAGATCCATATTTCTCCAACCACTAGTCCAATATATATGAAATTTGGTAGATAGCGGAATCTATGTGTCATCTAACTTGTGTAAAACTTTTAGCTCATTTGAAACCTTTTTGGTGAGCCAAATCAAATTTGTACCAAAATTGTCAAGGTCTGAAAACTATAGCACTAAATCTGATAGAAACTAACTCGCAACTGACTTTCTTCAAAACTAATCTTCATGCAAATTATACAACAACAAGTGCTAGATGTGTATAGAATGCTCACAAATTTTTAGGTTAATTTATTAGTATTTGAATCTCTAAATCCATGCTTGAAGACAGTCAATCACATAATTCAAAAATTTCTAGACAGATTTGATAATTCTCAACTTTTCTTAGCTTCTTATCTAATTTTAAGGTGAACTTAGAACTGTTGCAGTATGTAGATGTCCATAAGATAAAAATGAGAAGTTAACAATCTACATATGACAAAATCTCATCAAGTATAGGGTTCTTGAACTATGAACAATAAGTACCTTCACCTTACTTTCCCTTGATCTTCAGTTTTGAGTACCAAGTGTGTGCTGAAGCACTCAATCGAATAACCATGTACACCATCATATATCACTTCTAAATTAGTTCAAGATCACACTTAGGTCTCCCAAACACTTCTAATCATGGTTCCAAATTGAGGACATTTTAATCAAAATGACTCTTGATCAATCCAATGATTGTCAATTTTTTCTAGCAGATTCTGTCCCCTTCAAAGATTAATCCATAACTACCAATGTACATGTCCAAAAACCATAAAATTTGGTTGACAGGCGCTTTACAAAGTCATCTAGTAGCTATAAAAATTTGAGCTTCATTTGCCTTGTAGATTGCTACCAGATCTCTCATCTTTCAGTACTGCTACGTGCTGAGAACTGATTTACTATAGCTGACAAGATTTACTCCAAAGCTAAAGCATCTCTTTTCCAATTCTCATGCAACTTGTATGTTAATTAAGACCATAACTCTTGAGCATGCACACCAAATTTCAAGCCAATTAAAAAAGATTTGATCACATAAACATGGCTCACAGCACAGCTCAGTCAGATTTAAAATGTGGGGCAGATTTCAACACATTGAACTATACTTCTTCAAACTGAACCAAACTTAAAGTTAATGTATTTGAATACTTTCACAAGAAATATATCCATTCACTCCACTTAAAATGTCTTCTCATGAACTTATCCATTCAAACCAACTCAAATTTGATTACTAAACATTTAATCTATTCAAAATATCTTATAGCAAGCAACATATGCATATTTATCCAATTCAATCAACTCTCATATGCACCCAAAAGTATATGATCAACAAGAGATATACCTTTGCAGCTCATGATCAACCAATATCATTCTTTCTAAATGATATGCATGCCTTCTTGACATTTTCTTTGATTGAAAATGCAACTACTAAACTTGTCTCTAACTTTATGAATGAATTCAATTATATTAAGCCCTCTATCCATACTTTGAATGAAACTTTTCCTTGAGCTCACAAAACCTCCACTGAGATAATATATGACATGACAATCATCAAGTTGACCTTTCTTATCAAGTAATCATGCTATGTGTAAGACAAATTTCATCCAAAAGACTACCAAAAAAACTAGATAAATTTGTTAGTCTACAATGGTGCAAAATAAAGATTGAGCTCCCCCTAAATGAGTTCCACAAGTAGTTTGAATGACTTGCAATAGGCAATTATTTCTATCAAGAATTTTGAGAGTCAATTTCTATTTTCACCAAATACATGATCAAATGCCATATTTGAATTGAGTTGAAGAGATGCTCACAACCCACTTAGGTGTATATAATCATAAGAATGAATATGTGAAATCTCATGGATAAGAACTCAGTTGCATCCAAAATAGTGTTCTTGAAAATTACTTTGTTTACAACATTCGTGATTCACTATTTGGCACTTAGTATTTCTTGTATACCTGCATCTCAACAAGTGTATTGCTCTACAAAAGAGCCATTAAAAGCACCATATGGCAAGTAAAGTATATATCAAATGAATCTAATTAGCCACTTAAAATATTTCACAAATATTTCTACTCGTGAACTATTTAGCACTAGACACACATAGTAGCTATCCTACTAAAATTAGGTACTTGTTACCAATGGAAAGGATGAAGTAGAGAATATGATCATTAAATTATCTTTGGGTCAACCATACAATAAATTATGACAAGAATTGGTTGATAGCTTGAGTAAATATTATCAATTTGCTTCCTCAAGCACCCCGAAGTCTTCATCTCACCATCAAGTACCTACATCAATATCCTAAGCACATTTTGGTACCCAACTCTTGTTGGGTCCTTTTGAGTTAGTCAACAAATGCTTAGGCACCCAAATGACTTTAGCACTAGTTTGTGGTGGACACATTGTCTTGCTAGTGCTAACTCCATTTGTGGCCCTCCTAAGCATATTATCATAAACAAATGTGTTCGACTTAGGAGTGTTACCATTTGGGCAATCGTAACTTAGGTGCCCCTTTCTCTTACAAGCATAGCATATGCGGCCTTGATTTGCTTTGTGCTTGTTTTGCTTGTTGGGACAACCATCAGCCAAGTGCCCTATCTCATTGCATCCATAACATCTTCTTGTTGTAACTTGGGCTTTCTTTCTTGCCTCTTTGTACAAGGGGCAATTCTTGGTACAATGGCCCAACTTCTTGTGTGGACACAAAGCCCGCTCATGTCCATGTTTCTTGCTCTTGGTTGTTTTGACATTGCTTGAAGTGTGATTCTTTTGTTGGGATTTGGAGGAAGCAAGATTTGAACCCTTCTCAAGCTTCTTCACCATGTTATCATGGTTATCTTGAGAAGATTGTGCTTTCTCCTTACCCTCCAAACAAATCACATCTTTCTTTAGTCTTTTCACTTCTTCTTTGAGCTCATTGTTTTCTATGAGATTTAGCTAAATCGAAGATTGGCTTACTTGAGAAGCACACTCATTAGTACAAGAAATATTCAATTGATATTGTGTACAAGTGAGTGTGTGAGTGTAAGGTTGAGATGATTTTACCAATGTAGTCATAACCTCATGTGCTATTTCAAGCATAGCATGTGATTCTACTAGCTTCTCATGTGAGCATTTGAGATGATCATGCTCGATATGAAGCTTGTCGAACTTGCTTGAGAGGGCGTCAAGCTTTTCCTTTAGCTCAATGTTGTCCTTTTGTAATTGTGAGACACTAGAAAGAGAGTTAGTAGCTAAATCATGCTCAATTAATAATTTTGTATACCTCTCGTTGATTGTCTTTAGTTCTTCCAACTTGGAGATGAGAAACATTTCTTTTTTTTGAAGTGATTGTTCTTGCTTCTCATTTTCTTCTTCTAACTTAACATTCTTCTTAATCAACTTGATAAATATTTTCTTGTCTTTGCTGTTGAGATGATCAATGGTATCAAAATCTTTAATTTTAAGACCACTTTCTTCTTGATCATATTCATGGGTAATCTCCTTGACTTGTTTATTCTTGGTTGCCTTCTTCTTATTCTTCTTGGCCATAAGACACAAGTGATGAGATTCATGAGATACTAAGGTTGACTCATCACTTGGTCTCCACCGAGGTTGAGCAATATTCTTGACTTGCACTTCTTGCTCTAGCTCGGTGCTCTTGAGGTCTTGTGAGGCTTCTTCGCTGCATGTAGACATAATGGATATGTTTTCTAATGACTTGAGCTCATGTGCATCATCACATTTGGACTTTCCATATAACTCGATGAGTCTCGTCCAAATGACATGAGCACTCTCTGATGGTGTTTCTTTATCGTAAATTGCCTTAGCTTGAACCTTTGCACTCAATGTACTCAAGATGACATTAATTGCTTGAGCATTGAGTTGCACACATCTCTTTTCCTCTTCGGGCATATTTTTATAGTTGCTCCAATCAACTTTAGGAATAGAGATGCTTGCATCCATAATACGCTCAACAAGAGGACTAATAGTCCTAAAAATACTGAGTACATAATTAGACCAAGATAAAAAATTTAAACCATCATTTTGGAGAATCACGAGCTTCGATTCATTAGGCATCGACATCCTTTCTCACGGCGGTGAAGCTTTTAGTGAGATCCCGGCTCTAATACCACTTGAAAGGACCTAGGATGTCGCCTAGAGGGGGGTGAATAGGCGATTATATAAAACCTAAAACTTAAAGCTCAACTGCGGAAGTTAAATACCAACCGGTAGTAGCACCGAAAGTAGCACCGGTACTACCTGTAGTACAAAAACCAGTACTACCGATGCAAACTTTTGGTACTACCGGTAGCCTATGAAACTACAAAATCGAAATGGAAATTAGAGTAAAATGAGCTATAAATTCAGATCCAATTGTTACCACCCCTTTGTTGATGTTGCTGATGAAGATGTTGAACTTCTTGGAGCTTTTCACCGGACCAAATCGAAGATCGAGTCCTCCAACCTAAAAACTTGGGGATAGGGATAAAGAACACAAAGAACATGAAGAACAAGGGTAGTCGATGCTACCACCACAGCAAGACACACGATTTAATCCAAGGTTCGGCAATCCCCACAAAGGAGTTCCTACGTCCCTGTTATTGAGGTCACCACAAAGGTTTCCTCAAGCAACCATGAAGGTAAACTTGAGATATTCACTAAGAGTCAAAGGTAATACAAACACTTCGGGGCGCCCTCACAAATGAGGCAATACGAGCAGCCACGAAGAACACCTAGCCGGCTAGGGTTCCAAGAATCCAAGAGTAACAAACACAAATTAAGCCGACAAGACGAGGAATCCAAGTACTCAAGTCGTAGATCGAAGTTCGCATTCTCCAACCTCACGTCCCTAGCTCGAATCCTTGAGGGGTTGAAGTTTGGGAGCAAAGGGGGAGAGAGCAGGCGAGCTGGTGCTTGGGAGCTTTCTTTCTCAGGTGAAGAATGAGTGAAATGGCGAGCTCTACCAAAAAGAGAGAGGTGAGGGGTATATATATGGTCTATCCAGAACAACTACCGGTAGTACTGATAGAACCACCGGTACTACCAGTACCTCACCAAATATGACCGTTGTCGTGTCAGAGCGTGCACAGGATGACATACTGGTACTACCGGAAGTAGGACCGGAAGTAGGACCGGAAGTAGGACCGGTACTACCGGTAGTACATTTCCTGCGCAACTGGGCATCTTCGACTTGGCCTATATATATATATATATAGCTGGTACTATCGGTAGTACACAACTATGCCAACTCGCAGACTTCGACTTCGGAAAAATATGCCCGATATTTCCGGAGTATAATTTTAATAAAATACGGTGCTACCGGAGAGCACCAGTACTACCGGTTGGGGAACCGGTACTACCGGTAGTACAAAGTTTCTTCAACTTTGCACATCTCGACTTTCTGAGAAAATAGCATGGATACTTCCGGTTTAAAACTCCAATATTTTCGGTACTTTCGGTAGGTCAGGTTGGCTGAAACAAAGGACTTTTCTAAGTGATGTGAGTGCAACGATGACTCTCCAAACACTCTAAATATAGATTTGAGGACTTTTAGACCTCGAATTACCAACCTAATTTGTATCCTTCTTGATAGTACGGTGTTTTCTATAATTCAAGTAAAGATAAAAATTGAGGGCACTCTTGAGTAAAACGTCGTCCATCCGAAGAAACTTTGGGTTGCTAGGATCACCAAATATCATCATTTAAATCTTTCAATGTACTTCAAGGAGAGATAACATTCCAACTTTGATTTTTTTCTTGAGCAATGTCATCTTGAGTACGTGACTTGATTCTATTCATCAAATATAGGTAAATCCAAATATACCAAGTTACTTTTTATTCAATGTTCAAATATGAGATCATTCCTTATGCAATCTCTTATGTCTCATTATCTAACTCAATGTGCTTGCTTCCACATGAATCATAGAAATCTCACAATAGATAGGCCTTTATATGAATTCTATTTGCATTGTTGTCTTGTGCTTATACAACAATGACACATCATTTTGGCTTTATACACTTTAATCAAGTACTTGTGAGATAATCAATTTTCTGTCCAACACTTAGAAGAATCATTAGGCCTTTAATTATGTTGCCAATCAATTCACCAAAACCCACTAAAGGGCTAGATGCACTTTCACAAATGCTCATGAACACTGTATATGTTTTGTGAAGACAATATAGTTCTGTTTTTATAACAAGGTCCTATGTGTTACACAGTTATGTATGTACATCACCTCTCTCAATCAGTTCAATCAATCATTCCATGCACAGTCATTTGCTTTCACTATGGATTGTTGTGTTCATCGACTAGGCTACAAACCAACCTTTCAATCTTGAAACAGTATTGTATCCTGATATTTGATAATACAACCTGTATGATGTAGTTTTAGGCCTCTGGTGATGTTATACATTGCAGACAAGAACCTAAATTTCTTATCCAGTCTTCACAATTCATGTTTCTTTGATGTCATAAAAATGTAGAGAGCATATTTCCATTTCATATTGTTAAGTGAAATTTCTTAACCAGTTAAC
>CM041633.1:3435319-3472804 GCA_023333625.1 Bothriochloa decipiens
CATATTTCCATTTCATATTGTTAAGTGAAATTTCTTAACCAGTTAACAGGAATTGATGATCTGTGGCAGTTATGATAAAAACTGGAGCACAATTTATTCATTTAAATGGAATGCTAATGCCGTCCTTTATCTGAAAGAAATGTTGAACTATTGATCATCTGAATTTGCTTGTAAACATTGAAAGTTATATACAACACTAATGGATTTCTTGTTAGAAATTTCTGTTGCATTCTATGATATGTGTATGCAAACTGTGAAGTTAGTCTCTTAGGGCATCTCCAACAGGCTACTTAAACAGGGTACCTATCCTATTTTTAGGTACTAGAAGTCAAAAACAGCACTCCAATAGGCTATTTACTAGACTACTAAAATTTGTTGCCTTTTATTAATGAAAAGTTTTAACACTGTAGGGAACTCCCCTACAGTCTTTCTTGTCAAAAAAAAGTTTCTCTTACAAAACTGAACTCTTTCCAACTGATAATTTCATACAACTGATAACAAGTCCTTTTTTTTTCTCCTTCCTCATTCCATATTATATGCATGCTGTTTCCTATATTAGTTCTATTGCACGTTGCCATGTAAAACTACAAGAGACTTAAATTATATCATATTTTATATTAAGGATGGTTGATATACTTTCTGTTGCCTGCTGAACATTATTGAGATAATAAACTGACAAATTCAAAAACATTGAAATGATTAGCCCCACAACCTTATGACATGCTAAGTTGAGTTTCCCTCTTGTTTGCTTGTTAAGTCTAAAGCTTTTGCTTAGTTGCAGTGATTTCCAGACCCTGCTGGGTGCTGGCTACCTCAAGTATTACTTCAGTGACGATCTGGTAGAATTTTTCTTTGGATCAGGTTGTAACAATCAGCTGTGTGCTTCATAGTTTATGGCCCGAATATGGAATCCAAATGGGCCTAAGAACTGTTTGGACCTTAAACAGTGACTGAAGGACATCCAAATAAGCCCTTTTTTTTTCCTTTTGCTCCTGCTAATTCCTGGCGATCTGAATCACTAAAAACTGAATCCATCCACATGTTTCACAGTTTGAGACAGTGATGGTCCTTGGTCCTCTGCGATGTATGTTTTGTAAGTCCCCTCATTTCTGGACTGGACACCTGCTTCTTTTTTGCACTCTAATAAGACTCACAGTTACTGGGCATTTAATCTACTGAAAGTAAACTTCTCTGGCAATTGGCTTGTTTTTAACAATTCACCTTCACATCAGTCAATCTTCCTGAGAACTAGCAAGTCCAAATTTCCAATGCCTGACTTGTGGTTTCCTGTGTTTAGGTCTAATGATGATGCCCAGTCCAATGTTGCTCAAGATTAATGTTCGATGGCTAACTGTTTAACTATCTATGAACAATTGAATCATTGATGATGACTTGGCATCCACTATATACGTTGATCTATTACTCTATCCTGCCCTCTTTTGGAGTTTTGGTTGATTTTCTTGTCTGAATGGGTCTTCTTTGTTGTTCCTATCAAAATATCTTCAGCTGAGAGCTTCGTCTCTGTACAGTTTTGTTTACATCAATGATCAATCAGAAAGGCTGCTTTCTACTACACAATCCACATCACTACATGTAATTTGTTGCCTAGGCACTAGACCTTATGATTTTGAATATTCTCAGTCATGAAAATTGCAGATCCATTGTCCAATCTGATGATACATTTAGTCCTGTACTATTGCAAACAATTAGTGGTCCTATGCTAATTCCTTACAGAAGGAACAATTTGGTGTCATGCCCCCCTATAGAACTTTGGTTCATAATTGATAGGCACATGAAGCTACTGAAAAGTGTCAATGTCCTGCAAACATGCCTTCTTTTTACTATGATTTATGTATGATGTTAAATAGATATCTTAGTTGCAGATAGTGCTATCTGTTAATCATTAATTGAATTTACAGATGCACTAAGCTGTGTCAAATGGAGCAGTATCTTAGTTAAGCTCTTGCATTGGAGCTCGAGTATTTTGAAGATTGCCTAGAACAGTGGAACACATAGCAGGCAATGTGGCATGTCTTATACCTTTCAATGCCACATCAAGCCTATTTATTTTTGTCTGTTAGATAGTCAACAATTAATAATGGGTTATGGAATGGTCTCATAAATATGGCTTTAGCATGTGACGAATAGAGGATTATGAGGATGATTAAGCTGTATGACTTCCTTTTTGCATAAATACTATACATGAATGGTTTACCTGTATATGCTTCTCAAACGGAAGCACTCTGTTGGGCAAGTTACGCAAGTCTGAATACATGTAGTAAGCAGGTTTATTGCAGTGGTTTAAAAGTTGCTTAACCAGTGCTGAAAGCTCTCACACAAGGAGTGGGCGAGCGGTGGGAGTGGGGCTGGGAAGCTTTGTCTGGGAAAGTAACGTAACCTATGTGATTGGAAATCCCTAATTTATTCACTAGTAGTTAAGTAGTCTCCAATACAGACATTACTATCACAACAGATGCTGGATTCTGATAATAGCAACCTTCATCTTGTTCGTATATCCACTTCTCTGTGATATATAGCAACTCCAGGAGTACTTATTTTTACTTACATATAAGAGCTACATTCTGTAACTAGCAGCCCTAAAAGACTAGAACAGTAAACCTTTTTAGTGCCAAGCAAGTTGAGGGTAGGCTAAGTAGCAGCCCTACAAGGGGAAAAAAACTGTTACGTGATATGGCAGAGATTCTAGCTTTTTCGACATGTCAAGACTAATTTTCTGGAACTTACAAACTTTTTATGAGAGGTTGTTATATTGTTATACGTAATGTTCTCATGACAATGAGTTGGTTGTGATAGGATAGTCTACTTAGTCCTTGTTGAAGGCAATGGCTGTGTTCTTACACAACGACAGAGGGATCGGTTGGCTAAGCCAATGAGGTGGTCCTCGCTTCCTTGGTGCTATAGCAGTCTGGTTAGTACTTAGTAGTTGGGATGTGGCTACTAGCTCTGTTCCATGACTATGCTGTAAAAATGCATTTTCATCTGAACTAAGAAAATAAGAAACGGACAAGTCAAAGCTTGTCCAAAAGTTGTTTCTGAGACATTCTTCTGAATCGATAGTGCAACAAGCTGCTAGGTGTTCTCTTCTACTGTATGCCATGCCCTACACTATTACAGTTATTTTCTTTTTAGAAACCTTGACTTAACTTTGTTGATTAAAGGTTCTGTCACGTGCTTTTGCAATGTTCCATTTTTATAGATCACCTTTCATTAGTGGTAGAGCTAGGCCTGCTGAGTACCTAGAACTCTGTTGGATGATTATTATTCTAGTACTCGTGATGGAGATACTATGACTTTGACTTCTTAAACTCCCAGCATCTTCAGCACAAGTAGTTGATTCTTGAGTAAATAAGCAGGGCACCGTAATTTCTTGAGCAGATATGCACGTTTTTTTTCTGCTGCCAGACATAGGGGCAGCTTTTTGGACATATAACTTCCAGAAACTGGAATGCTATTGCCAATTCATTGTGATGATATTCTAGTGAGGGATGGGGCCAATGCCAGATCACGGTGGTTCTCTCATGAACATGTTGTGACAAAGACATATATGATAGTGTAAGATATGTCTTTGCGCATAAAGATACTCATGCAGCCAATAGGTAAAAAAATTGTGCTTGATTGATAAAATAAGAAGAAAACAATAGGATATATGATTCTTTATATGATATGCTAAGTTAAAGTAGCTTTTGCATGTATTTGTTACATCCAGCTAGTTATGACTGACTAAATTCCAGTTTGGTCAAAGGTATTTTGAAGCTTACGCCTGTTTCATCAGACTATATAAACTCGCGCAGTTAACCCTATATGGACTAGAAAGTTGTTTTTGAGTTAACTGAAATCCTTATTCATTCATAGCATTGTTCAGGTCGTCAGATCTTTGTTTTTTTGTTACATCATCTGCCTATAAAATAGCAATTAAATAACTGATGATGACACTGTCCTTGTGTTATTGAACATGTCACTTTCAGATGCATTGTATTCTTGCGTGTACTCCCTGAGGGCTGAGGGTATCATCTATTTGGGGGCAAGTTGGTGTTAGTAATGGTTCAGCTTTCGGTTTATTGCACTGCCTTTGTGAAGAAATAAAAGAGATGGCAACTCATGTCTGCCAAAGTGCCAATTGACGACTTTGTACGGAATGTGTTTCGATCTGCACATATGACCAATGCATGCCGTCTTCAGATAACAACAAGGACCCATGCATCCTCCTCCGTCTCCATGAAGAGAGCAGTTGAAGCCTAGCTCTGTACAGAAAGACTCGTTTTTCTGCTGGTATTGTTGAGCTGTGAGGTACTAAGCTTCGCACAAGAGACTTCAGAGTCGTTTAGAAATTATTGGAACTGGCCCGTCAGTGGTCAGACTCACTGAACTGCCTTGTCACCATGTGCGGCAAAATTCTGAGGAATGGTTGTTTTCAGATCGCTCCAGTTCGATAACCGAAGACTTAATTTTGCCTGTTATCAGAACAGATATGTAAAACACAATACAAAAATGAAACTGACACCCAGCCTATTGCAATTGCTATGCTGCAAGAAGTTTCCTGAAAGGCAGTGGAGCTTGTCTCTGTCGTCCACAGGTAACATAAACAAATTGACCTTACATATATACTTATATAAACCTACCTGCGGGTTGGTTATGCTGGCACATTCCATTGTAATTAAACGTGAGCAAGAGCAATAATGCCATGTGGTCCTGCCTTGGTCCCTCATGTGTGAACTCAAGGCTATACCGAGGATGAGATGTATGCCTCTCATCGATGCTTATTATGCTCTCTGTAGAATAGTAGTTACTAGCCAAATTCTTTGCATATATGAGTTTAACATGAAGTTCTTACAGGCGTGCCTTCCATCAACCACACAACATGTATGCAGATGAATGAAGGTCGATCGAGTTCAACTGGCCAGCGTTTGTTTCATATATATTCGCAGTTTGAATCGCTGCAGAGTGTGCATGGATTATTGTTTTTTTCTGGCTTGATGCAGACGGCCCTTGCTCGCTTATTTTTGGCCTCACAGAAGTTAGGCATCCTCCTTTCAATTGGTTGAAGATTTAATGGTATGAGTTAGTCAGACTATGACTGGACTTAAACATTTTAGACTATGACCGATCGACAAGCATGCAGATTTTGTCTTCTTTTCCTTTTTTGTTTTTGGTTGCACTGAATTTTGTTCCACCTCAAATTTTTGCATGAACATAGACACCTGCATCATCTATCCATCCATGTTTTTTGCTGAATTTTTCATGCACATTTTGATGTGAAGTTTTGTATTGGTAGTACATGAGAACCTAAGACGACGACACTGGGGGACACTGACTGGGCATGTATCTTCTCGTGGTTGATACAGGACAAAGCTTGAACAGCATATGCTGTTATGATCTCTGGTCCAGCTCTACCTGACCTGAGGCGTGCATATATCTAAACCAATGAAGCTTTATCGATCAGTACGTTCTGTACTCAGGTGTGCAACATCAGGATTCCATTCCGGCGACAGACTAGGCGTTGTACAGGCACAACAATCAAAGCTGGAGCTGTCATCGGCTTGTTACACTTCGCTCTAAGGTTTTTGCCCTCAGGCCTCATCTAAAGATCTAATATACCATTTGAATTGTTTTTTTTTGTTAAAAAAATGAAATATACTTGAACGACTTGTGAAGTTCACGCGCTGTCTTTTGTCATGTTTCTGTCTATACCATGTTGTCCTAGTTCTTGGTTTCTGGCTATCGTCGTTTTTCTGTCAGTAGTATGAAATAGATTGTCTCTGTTTTTGGCTGGTTGCCTGCTTGGTAGGTAGCTTAAGACTCTTTCTCCTTTATATGGAAAAATACGTGCACAAGTTCTCAGGAAAAAGAACCGAGGTTTCTGTTTTCTGGAAATGACATAAAAGGGACGTGTACGAGAGAAGGACACGTCGTCGGATACTGTCTCAATCATCATGGAATAGTAATCTTTCCCTGTATACTGATGTCAGCGCTCGGTCATAGTTGTACCGTGTACGTACCTTAGGGTTTATTTAGTTTAGCATCTGAATATAGCAATTGCATTTCCACTTATGTTGATGGCGTGTTCAAATATGTGTTATTTTCCAATGAAAGCTGTACTGCATAAATGCTCTAACACTTGTTCAATTTTCCATGGAAGCATGCAAGTGCTTGAAAAGAAAATAAATGATTGTGTTAAATGGATGGGATGGGCATAGGGGGCACATATATAAGAAAATGAGTCTTCTTTTCTGCACTGAATGTGATCATGGACCATCTGCTGCTTGCCGATAGAGACTCGCCATTACATCAGGGACCACTGCACCTCTCTGCAGCTGACTCTATCTCTAGCAAACATTAAGTCTTCACCACTCTACACTCATTCATTCATTCATTCATGTTTTTCCTCTGAGTACTGCAGTTCTGCGTTTCATATTTCAGGAATGTAGAAATTAAAAGGAGGAGAAGTACAGCAAGAAGTCATGATAGAGTCCACAGTCCACACCACTACTGGGACTTGATTGCTTGCTACTTGATTGCTTGCTGTTGCTAGTAAGTAGTAACACAGGTAGAAAACTTTTGTCTGCTCCTGACAAACTTAAGTGTAGTCTCATTATATTTGTTCCTTTTTTTTAAAAAAAGAAGAAGAAATAATTCTAGTAAATACTTCACTATGGATGGACAAGTGTAATATATATTTTTGTATAACAAGAAAAAATCAAATACAGATAAATACTGTAATTACATCATGCTGACATGCTTACTACATGTCACTCGGTCACTCTTATTCCTATCCTGTTGCTATCTCTTATTCTTCTGACTTTTGATTGACAGTGTCAAATCTACCACACAGTGATGTTTGTGTGTATAACTAATAAATATATATAGGTGGGTAAGTAAGCTGGCCTTGACAGGGGTGTTTGACTTTGACCAGTATGTGTATGTGTATATCTTGTCTTGCCTCATGCATGCATCCATATATGATGTATAACTTTGTTGTAGGAAAAAAAAAGTAACTTAATTGCAGCAACAAATTATAAGCTGACTAATAACTGATGTGTATACTGGACTGTCATGTAGTATATTGTTGATCTCTTGTCTTGTTTGTTTTTGATCTAAAACATCATTGGAACTGATGAGCAGCAGTCTTCGGACAGATCCATGAGGTCGCCGACCTGCTCGGCAGCCTCTTCGAACAGCCACTTCTCGATCGGAGACAGCGGGGACGGCTGCCTGGGGTCGTCGTAACCGCCGTGCCCCATCATCAGCGCCGCCAGCTGCGGCGGCGGGGAAGGCATCATGTCGTTGAAGCAGGCTGCAGGTGTCGTGCTCCCGGTGCCGGCGGACATGTGATGGAACGGCGACGACGACAGCAGAGCATGGTGGCTGTTGACTTGGGCGGCCGCCGAGGGCTTGATGTCGGCAGCCGCAGCGTCGGGGAACGGGGAGCTCTGCTGCTGCTGCTTCATGAAGCCGGTGAGCAGCTTGGATATGTTGTCCATGCTGGAAGCGTAGGACGAGGAGGAGCTGTCACCGCCGTCGGCGGCGAACGGCGAGCGCCGGGCGATGAGCTGGGCGACCTCGGCTGGGTTGTAGCTATCCTTGGAGACGAGGCCGGGATTGGCGCCGCCGAGCATGTCACGGTGGTGGTGGTTGTCGATGACATGGCCGCCGCCGACACCGACAGTGGTGGCAGTGGGCATGACGATGGACGACGATGAGGAGGAGTCGGACGTCGGAGGCGGCGGCGGCGCGAAGATGGCGCCGATGGCCTGGTGCTTCTTGAGCTTCTTCTTGAGGTGCGTGTTCCAGTAGTTCTTGATGTCGTTGTCGGTCCTCTGCGGGAGGTAGGAAGCAATGGCGGCCCACCTGTTTCCGAGCAAGGACTGGAGGTGGACGATGATGCCTTCCTCGTGCGGCGTGAAGTTGCCGCGGCGGATGCCCGGGCGGAGGTAGTTGGTCCAGCGGAGGCGGCAGCTCTTGCTGCAGCGCATGAGGCCCGTGTTGATGGGCACGGCGCGCCAGTTGCCCGGGCCGTGCTCCTGGATGTAGGACACCAGGATGATGTCCTCCTCCGGCGTCCATGGCCCCTTCTTGATCCCCTCCTTGTCGCAGCACGGCGGCCTGCCCATGGCTGCTCCTCCTGCTGCTACTCCCTCTCTGGCAGCCTGTGGCAGCTAGCTAGCTAGCTACGTGCCTGCAGCTAAGCTATGGCTGTATGTAGCTGTGCTCCCATGAAGCTAGCGTAGTACGTGCAGTGTGTGGCCGGCCGGTTGGTTATATATAGGGCGAGCGGTGAATGTGAGTGAGCTCCTTTTCACTTGCTATCATCAAATCCAACTAACTGACCTGACCTACTAGCTAAGTTTGCAGCCAGCAGGCAGCAACTACCTACCTAGCTCTGATGGTTTAGTTTTCACTACTCGATCATGTCTTGACAGTTAGCTAGCTATAGCTGATGCTTAGCTATTTGTGTGAACATGCTGTGCAGTTTGTGCATGGATGCAGGCTTTCCCTTTCTGTCAACGACATCACATGGATGGAGGATGGAAATTGACCCGGCGGGGCCCACTTTAAAGAGAGGATTACCTGGTGGAACTGTTGGCTGCTGCTACTGTGTGAAATTTAAAGCTACTATGGATGCTCATCACTCAAGAGTCAAGGCATTTTGTTCTGCTGATGAGAGTGGTATACACATATGAAAGGTCCTTGCCCCCCTACTTTGGGTGACAGCTATGAGGGCCTATTTGGATCACTATAGACTAAAGTTTAGTCCTGTCTTTGGATAATTGGCTAAACATTGGATTAATTAATTTTTAAAGTTTTATTTTGTCAATTAGTCTCTATTGGTTTTTGTTAGATCATAAGTTAGTTCATAGTTAGACCTTCTATTTGGCATCCAAAACATGGACTAAGATTTAGTTTAGTTCATTCAGACATGGTTAACTGAACTAAGTCTTAGTCCATATTCAGCTACAAAGGTCCCTAGTGTAATACTTATTATAAGATTTGGTTAGTCGACCTAATTAATAAGTAAATTAATCGATACAATGGACCTGCATGACTTTTATCAAGTGATTGCACTAGGCCCCACCCTCATAACCGTCCGACAACTTGCAACTTAGGGCCACAAAATGCATTGGAGCGCATGCAAATATAATGTGCCCTGTAGCCCAGCCACATCTCTGCAATAAATTTAAACTGTGGATGAAACCGATCTGTCCTGTTACGAAAATAATTAAATATTACCTCCCACGGCACATCAGGATCAGAACTCGGTGCCCACGTCATATTTTTCTTGTATATGTGGATCACAACAGAATCGATCTGTATCTCTTAGGTCAATCACTCTTAATGAGTATGCTTGCTTGCTAGCATGTACTACTTTTGTTTTAAATTGTAATTTATTTGAAACCTATTTAGATGGATTATTGCTTTGTGACTCTTAGTTAGCTAGCCTGTAGCTAGTGTTTTTTTCAAAGGGAGGGAAGATTATATTAAAACTCGACGCGGTGCATCAGTAAACTACGTATACATATAAAAAGGTTGAAATAAAAAGTACACAATATTCAATCTAGCCAGTTTCTTCCATCTTTTTCCCCAATGGCATCCCTCGAATGCCGAAGCCAAAGTGTAGTCCTTATGAGGAATCCAATGACCAAACCCCAAAACATTTGACATTCCACAAGATCTAACGATTCAAACCAATTCAAAACGCATCTGAATCGATAAAAGAATTTCAACAGTTGCATTGTCGGGAGCAGCATAGGAAGTAGATTCATCATCAATGACACGGTAGCTGTATTCGTTTGGGCGTCTAGAAGCACCCCTCCCCTTGTAGATTATAGCCACAACTTGACTACCTACCGATGAAACTAAACAGCCATCTCGTCATGGCAACCATCGAAGTCATTGCAGTAAAAGCAATCCCCAACTAAAAATCATCTGATTTTGCTGGAAGATTTATTTTATTTGGATTAAACCCTAAGCCACTAGAAAACATTCCAAAAAATTAAAGAGATGGGTTCTCTCTCCGTCTTATGCCACACAAGAGACGGAAAGAGGCCCTAGGCACAGCGCAAATCCAATGTAATCACTTTTGCAACATGTAGCTTTTCACGTGACATAGCAATATAGCATGTGTTTGGTTTTGAGATGAGAAAGAATGGGATGGACCCAAAAACCTTGTTTTTGAGGTTATGTTGAACCCACTTCTTGTTGGGTTGGACGTTTGGGATGTGTTGAATATGGGACTTGCGTGTCATGCACAAACCACCTTCTCCCTTCCCCTGTCCTTCCCTTCTTGCGTTTTTGCTGCTTCATGTTGTAGTCATGTCTATCACTGCTAGTGCCATGCCACAATTGTTGTTGCTATTGTTGTTGTTGCCTCGGGCTCACTGCCGTCGTTGCGCGTAGGTTGCTGCTATGTCTCGGCCATGGCCATCACCCTGAGCAATTGACTTGTTACGAACACATGGTTTTTACATAACCATTGTAGAGCACCCTTGTGTTGTGATGAGCGATTGTCAACATGCCAACACTTTGGTGTGTGGTTGGTTTGGTGGTTCTTCTGATCCCCTAGCATAGGGTTATGTGTTGAAACATGTCTCTTGGCTCGTGATGTGCATGTGTGGAGTCCGGAGGCGGTGACAACGATCGGGAGAAGGTCAAGTAGGGCGTGCCGTGCAGACGGACCGGTGTGAAGGGCGGACGCTAGACTTGGACTGACGGACCAGACGGCCGGGTGGCCAGCTGCGGTGGCTAACACTTGGGACACTGACGAGCGTAAGTGTACATAGCGGGAGACGTGTACGCAGTACGCTACTCGCGAGGAGGTTTGGTGGTTTGTCCTCAAAACCATCGACGGGGGACGCGTATGGACTATACTACTCATGGGCGGTTTGGTGGTTTGGCCTCAAAACCATCGGTGACGGTTTAGTGGTATTGCCTCAAGACCACTGGCTGCGGGTTTGGGCCTCAAAACCCGGGCAGAGGTCCCGATGCGGATAGACAACACGTGGCAGCATCGAAGAGATTGCGTCGATGCAAGACTACCGGTGAGAAAGCGCGGTGGCCGTCGGATCAAGGAATTCCAAAGGTTGGACCATTACGCCCCTAAAGCTAAGTGGTTTTGACTCATGTGTAACCAGGGGCAAACTAGGAATATGTAATAAGCCCAAGACAGATAAATAAGGATGAAGGGGCACCCATCCTCTTCACCTCTCTCATTCCAGTTCTTCATTCTTAGGGTTTTCCAGTCTATAGTTCTTCTGTGTGAGTGAGGTTCACTGCAACTTTGTTGTGTTTATTCGTGGGAAGAGCACCCCCATAGTGTGCTCGTGCCCTCTGGGCTTTTGGATTTATGGAATTCCTGTGATGGATTTTGTGTTCTTGTTTGTTCATCCTGAGCTTCCTCTCCCCCTCTCTATTTCAAGTCGGATTCTTCGTTTCTTGGCCGTTTGACTCTATTTTTCTTACGTTGATTCATGCTATGATATGAGAGGATCAATCCCATTGGAGGGTTTGAGCTAATTCCTCACAAACAAGTAGATCGGGGTAATTTTGTGTTCATGGCAAGTTCTTGTTAGATTTTCACCCCCTTTGCGATTTCTCGTGATTCTCTTTGAATTGAGCCATGATCCTATAAGGATAGCTCCCCAGCTGCATGAGGAACAATCCCTCCAAATCTTGTTGCAGTTGGTTTTGATTCAAGAGAGATCCGATCGATTTTTGGAAGAGGCGATTTTCGGGCGATTTTCTGGACGACCCGTGGACAGTCCGCGCCCTGGTCGGCGGACAGTCCGGGTGTCGTGGTTCGGCTAAGGCTGTTCTTCATTTTGCTGACTTGGCGTTCCGTTTGTAACCGCGGACAGTTCGAACCTTCTGTCGCGGAATAGTCCGGCGGCCGGAACTTGAGCCAGTGGCTTTTCGCGGCTAGTCTGTTGAGTGAGTGTGGACAATCCGCAGATCAAACCATGGTGAGTCTGGGACTCCTCCAGTCCAGAACCGAACTCTCGACTTCCAGTTTAATTTATGGGATTTTGACCCGCAGACAGTCCGGACTGAAATTCCAGACAGGTCGACGGTGTTCTGCGTCAGCAGTTCAGCATCAGAGTCTGTTCCAGAAGTTTGGTTTTGGAGTTTTGAACCGTGGATAGTCCGGACTACAACCGCGGACAGTCCGCCGGTCATCTTATCTGTCTGTTCAGAACCTGTTCCAGAAGTTCGAGTTTTCAGGTTTTGCCCGCGGACAGTCCGGGGTTCAGAGCTTCTTTGTTTCCAGAACGGGTTCTGATCGGTTTGGTTCTTGGATTTTTGCATGCGGACAGTCCAGCCCCGGACCCACGGACAGTCCGATGTTGACTGTTCCCGAACTTGTCCGTACCTGCGGACAGTCCGTGCCTGGCACCGCGGACAGTCCGCCCCTGTGTAGTGAGGCTGAGTTCTATCGGTTCGTGCTCGTTTGATCTTGGATCGTTCTTGAAGTTGTTTCCTGGTTCTTATGGTGACTCGCTGTGTTCCTAGGAACATCCACCCTCTCAATAGAGTCTGGTCATCACCGGCTTGTGTGTTTGCTTCTTCGGGTGTTTATTGAATCGAGGACCTAAAAGTTTCGAAATAAATTTTGAGGCTCTCATTCACCCCCTCTGGTCGCCAATCCGGTCCTTTACTTGTACTACCGCTCATGCTCTGTCTCGTGTGATAGGTCCAATCAGATTTGGTCGGTTCCACTTATCGAAGAAACCGACTCAACTTGAATCTTAGAGAAATACTCCAGTTGCAGGATAAACCCAACCCATATCGTCTCTCAACCAAATACCTCTAGAAATGAATTCGACCCAACTCGACCCAATCGATCCCATGAACAAAAACATACGCTTCAAATGCGGGCACATCCTGCCATATATTTTGAGATAGAAGACGTGTGTACCTACTGTATATATAGCCCTTGTCCCTTGCCTTAATTGGATCAACAGCACTCGTGCAGAGCCATGGCCATCCACAGTACTTGTGCACTGCTGGTAGCCAATACAGTACCTGCCCTGCCATCCATGGACACACGCGAGTGTGGTTCTATGGGAGGCTGATGAGTCTCCACGTCGTCAAACACACGAGTTATTAATGAGCTCCCCTGATCGATTGGCCAGCCCGTCGCTAGCTTCTCTCCTAGCATTACGTATGCCCCCCACGTGCTCGTTTAATATAATACTAGGCGTTTACGCACTGTGAAAGGCCTTTTCCATGCGGCGTGATGCACGCTCGCGTCCTGATCCGAGCCGTGTCGTACTACGTGGCTACGTCCTTCTTCAGACAAATTAGCTAAGTGTAGATGAGGCAAAATTGAAAATTATAAGACATTCTGATTTTCCTAAAAGCTAATTAGTGAACGCGCAGGCAGTGAACGTGTGGCATGCGCACCTACTCCACCGTCCGATCGTGCCCAGCAGCATAAAGCCAGCCCGTGCCCATCCGTCCGCAGAAGTCACCCAATCCCTCACACGTCTCTCTCCACTGCTTCATCTTCCCTGCCGCACGCCACCAGCATCGGCCTCGCCTCCGTCCTCGACGGCGACCTCCTCGGCGATGGGACGTCCCACATCAACAACCGGCGGATCCTGGCGGCCGTCCCGCACCTGCGCCGCGGCACCACCACCACCACCTACGCCATGGCTGCACTGCCACCCCACGCAGAGCTCGCTGACAATGGCATATCTAGCCGCAGCGACGGCGGATCCGCCGGATCCGACGGCGGGGGCACCGAATCCGCCACTAGGTTGGCCTCTTCGTCCTCCTCTCTCCTCTCTCCTCCTCCAACTCCGGAAAGCTAGCTAGGGTTCCGGTGAACTCACTCTTCTTCTCCAACATCTCCGGTGGGGTATAGATGCCAGCCGGCTGGGGGAGGAAGGGAAGACAGGCGGTGGGGATGGTTGGAGGGCGGTTTAGGGTGCCCTGGCGGCGACAGCGGCCGGGCCAGGTCTAGGGGCGGAGGAGGCTCGCTAAAGATGGAGAAGAAGGCGGCAGCGAGCTCGCCGGTGTTGGAGAAGGAGGTGGCAGTGAGGGAGGAGGGGAAGGAGGTGACGCCGCGGCGACCTAGGGTTTGACTGGAGCTCCGGCGAGCTAGGGCCGCCCTAGCTCGCCGAGAGCTCCGGCCAAACCCTAGGTCACCACGGTGGGGCGGTGGCCGGCGGCGAGGGCGTGGGTGTCGGAGTCATGGAAGAGGGAGCTATTTTTTTTTGCTGCTGAAGTTTGTGCTACAGTAGTGTGCAGGCCAGGAGTTGAAATCCTGCACGCGCACCCGTTAGCAAAGTCCTTTGATTTTTTCTAAAGGTTTAGAGTTGTTCTGCTCCCGTTGCCATATATTGGATATGAGTCAACATCCTATGTTATATTAAAGAAAAATATCGAAATACCTCATAAGAGAATTGAACGTGTGGAGGACCGAAATACTATAACTCGTAGAACACTTGAAATAACGAATACCCAAAACAACTATATTTTAGAGTACCAAGGGCAGCCGCAATAAGTGACTAAAAAGCTAGCTCTAAGTATTTTTTAATATTTTTTGACTGAACTAGAGGGACCGGAGTCCCTTCATTTTTTTAATATTTTAGCAGATGATAGAGAAAAAAATCAAGAGTTAGATTTATACAGAAATTTTAAGGTTACATGAGAGTTATGTAGGATTATCCATGTTATGAGCTGAATGTTAAAGTTAGTACTATTGAAAAAGTTGGCTTAGAGCTAGTAATTAGCCTGTATATATTATTTATTAATATATTATTATGGGTGCCCTACCTCTAGATGAGCTTTTGTATTTGTTATTTCCAGGTCGTTAGCTTCCCACGACGACTTGTCGTCACCAGTCCTTGGTCGTCGTCACCGTCACAGTGAAGAGTCGTCATCTTGGGTGTCAATGCGTGCGTAATTGTTGTGCATCAATTCCGTGGACCAATGCGACAGAAAAGGACTCGTGGCTTAGTTGTAAATTGCAAAAGGACAAATTCTCCTATGTATGGAGTACTCCATCTATGTTTGTTCTAAGTGAAGAATGGGCTTACAACTTTGGCGTGAACATTCTTATTCAAGTTAAAATGGTACTTTCATAATATGCTTACCTTCATATTTCAAATAATTTAGTTTGAATAAACATTCTTATTCAAGTTAAAATGTTTTGACTTAATTTTGCTTAGCGGATATATATACTGACATGAAAATATGCATTAAACTAAATTAATTACAACTTACAACCAAGAAAGTTATACAATCAAAATAAAAAAAAATAGTTCAGTTATTTTCGTTTGGAGTTTCACCTACCGGTTAACCTAACACATGTAGAGAAATGATTCATCTCTTGCGATGCTATTTTTTTCTATGCCGGTTTTTAGCTTACCCATAGCCAGAGTGCGGAGAAACATCTTAGCAACGCCTAACAAATAAAAGCCCGTGTGGGTGGCATTGCTGCAAAAATTTAAAAATCTAGAACTCGATCCTGCCCCCCTACACATATCCCGCAAAGTGTGCCTTCTCTTCCTCCGGCATGAACAGCCTCGCCCATAGATGACCTTCTGCGCAAACATCATCCACGTACTCATTGGGTGTGGACTAATTTACATACCATAGGTACGTTAATGGGCAAAAAAACATACCCATTGGGTTCATGGGTGCAGTTATGGTTATGCTATGCCCAAACCCATAAAACCATGGGTATGTATATATACCCGATATGTAACTGGAACTTAATATCATCTAACCTAATGTACTCGCCAAAACTTGGTCCTATCATCTAACGTAATGTACTCGCCAGAACATGGTCCAACTTGCACACTTAGTCCCATATAAGAAAGGGCAACATAGATACTATTTTTCTATTACATTATGTTACGTATTTATTGATCTATTATTTTCTCATGCATTCAGAGTTTAATACATGTGGTATATTTTGTTCTCGGGCATGGTTAACCCATGGGTACTCGCTCCCCGTATTGGCATGGTTATATATGGACATAAAATTGCACCTGTACATAGGCATGGATTTCTTCGTTCGTGAAAAAAAAGAGTCTTTTACTTGTATGCCATTAAAAAAGATGGTGTAATCGTCCAAGCCAATAAAAAGTTTGATCTCTCGTGTATGTTCAAGTTCTGAAAAAAATTTTCTTCCACGCTGTTCCGTCCATGCTCCGCTAGGTTTCTGACGTTTGCAAGCCCTGACGTGTGGGTCCCGTGTGTGTAAATGTCCTAAATGCCCTTAGTCTTATTTCTTTCTCTGCTTCACACTCGTCGACAGATGGACCCCACTGTCAGGTCCATCCTCAACCTCCAACCTCCAACCAGCAAGAGGAGCAGGATGTGGCGCGATGGAGCAGACGTGGAGGATGACGGCGGCGTGGAGAGCAGCAAGCCGACGCTACTGCAGCAGGCGGGCAACGAGGCGTGGCGGCCGCACGCCAGGATGGCCTTCGTCTAGGGAGCTCTGCCGCTGCCACGTCTCCGTGCCTCCGCGCACTCGCTACAGTTGGAAGAGGAGGAGAGGAGGGGCAGCGGAGCCCCGGCGGCGGCGGAGGCGCGCTGGCCAGCGCCTGCGCTAGGCGGCCGCGTCCACGGTGGAGGCACACTGGCCTACGCTCGCACCCGTGATCGGCGGCTGCGTCTGCGGTGGCGATGCACTGGCCCGCGTCCGTGGCGGCGGCGCGCTGGCCCACGCCCGGCGCCCACCGCTTCCTGCTCCACTGCCTATACGAGGAGATCTGGAGGGGTTGGACGAGCATGATGGAGACCGCGCGAGCTCTGCCACCGGCAGCCATGGCGGAGGGATTGGACGAGCATGGCGGAGAGCCCACGTCCACCTCCTCATCCACCTTGGCTACTACCTCCGACGGCCCCCAAGGTGCGAGATCCATGGAGGCCCCCTACCGGCGGCCGCGACCACGGCGGAGGTGCACTGGCCCGCGTCGGCGGCTGCGCCAGGCACCCACCGTGGCGGAGGCACCCTGCCCATGCGTCCAGCAGCCACGATGTGCGCAGGCAACGCGGAGGTGCGGCGACGGGGCAGAGCTCGCCGTCAGGAAGAGGATGGGCGAGGCCAAGGAGCACACCGTCCCCCGCGGCGGGGTGGAGCTCGCTGTCCCCCACGCTCGTGCCCAAGGTGGCGGGGCTGAGCTCGCCGTCCCCGTGCTCGCGCCCAAGGTGGTGTGAGGGCGCGCCACCGCTCGCCATAGCCTTCCCACGCGCAGCCCCGAGCTCCCACGCTGCCCGCCTCCGTGGGCACATGGAAGAGAAGGGAAAGAGAGAGGAAGATTGGGTGACTGACAAGCAGACCCCGCACAGGGTAAATTGGTCTTTTTACCTGTCAGTTTGAAACCATTAGCACTAGAAGTAGACGGAATGGCTTGGGAGAGAAAAGTTTTATGAACTTGGACATACACGAGGGATCAAACTTTTTAATGGCTTGGACGATTACACCATCTTTTTTTGTAATGGCACACAAGTAAAAGACTAAAAAAAAAGGGTGTAGATATAAATGGGAGATACCCATTGAGCACAAACCCATTGCCGTCTCTAAATACAAAGGGTAAACCTTGTTTCTTTTATCTATGTGTTGTGGTTGCATACTCGAATAAATTCTATATTGTCCTCCTGTCGGATGGAGGACAACAGGAATTTTACATTTGTTTTTATGGCGACCGGGCAACAAAACAATAATAATATAATATATTCTGGCAGTAGTTTGTTAGGGAATTTCCATAGATTAAAAGGACACTTTTAATTTGTACTATATGTAGTTTTTTAATAAGATAATGTATATGTGAGTAAATAATCTTAACTGAAGTTAAAATGCTTTGAGTTAAGACTAGAACGTACGTGTGCAGAGAGTACATAGCGCCACAGTGCTACTCCATATAATTAGTAGGAGTTGTGTGTGGAGGGGGCAGACTATTAAATGAAGAAAAAGGAGTCTCACACTCGGCATTTAAGCCAGTGTCATCGACTGACCACCCATACACCATTACTAATAAGTCCGTATGCAATCGAGACTTTGACCCATCAGTCATCCTTGAGTTAGATTGGTGTAAAATTATATATATATATATATATATATATATATATATATATATATATGTTTGGATATGTTGGTGTTGAATTTAGTTTAGTTAAATTCCACACTAATCTACCCAACACATATGGATTAATTAAGGTGGATACACATAGACATATATAGAAACAAGCTCAGCATGGGTTACTTCATCGTTTAAGTAGACATGACTGGGTGCCAAAAGCCCTAAACCCTCCCGGGTAGCAACGCTACTCTACAGTAGCTGTCTCTCGTTGAAGCGGCTAGCTGGATCGATCAAATGTTTATATTTATTTCATTCTTTGTGACTTTTGTGATTACTCTTGCTATCTAAACTTTTTAATATTGATCAAATTTATTTCATTCAAATTGGTATGTGTTGTGGGCGGTCCTTTCCGAGTTAGCGGCGGTGAACTAGGGATAGATTAAGGAAGACAACGACCGCGTGCGGGGTGGGGGGGTGTCAATGGTCCTCTGAAACCTGGTTGCTCACTTCTATCTATGCACCCTGCACTGTTTCTGGTGAAAAGAACTTCATAGACTGGTTTAAAGCAATTGACATGCCTGATTCAACCGATTGGTTGATTGTGGGAGATTTTAACTTAATGAGGAAGCCTAAAGATAGGAATAGAGAGGGGGCAGACCTGAATGAGATTTTCATGTTCAACGAAGCTATCAACAAATTTAATCTAATTGAACTGCCCTTGCATGGAAGGAAATATACATGGACTAATAAGCAGTCCCCCCCCCCCTTTTGGAAAGGATTGACCGGTTCTTCTCATCTAACTCATGGATGCCTAGTTACCTAGATACTATTGTCAAATCCCTAGTCATGGAGGTTTCAAATCATAGGCCTTGTCTCATTGAAATTGCTACCTCGGTCCCCAAAGCAAATATTTTTTGGTTTGAGAATCATTGGCTTTAGAAGGATGATTTCTTGAACATTGCAGTCAATGGGTGGAACTGTCCTCAGCACATCCTGGATCCTGCAAAAAGAATCACTTCCAAATTCAAGAATCTGAGAAAGAACCTCAAAGAATGGAAGAAAACACTTCCAAGGCTAGACATAGCCATAGAAAGAATCAAAACAGTAATGCACTTCATGGAGACAATAGAATTATACAGGGACCTCTCTTTGCCTGAGTGGAATTTCAGAAAGCTGGTGGCTGAAAAGCTCATCCGGTTACTCAAGCAGCAGAGGACATACTGGAGGCAAAGAGGAAAAGTAAAATGGGTAAGGGAAGAAGATGCAACAACTAGGTTTTCCATGCTCATGCAACAATCTCTCACAGGGCCAATAGAATCACTTCATTGCAGGATGAAGCTGGTGCTGTCCTAAATGGCCATGAGCAAAAAGATGAGCTTCTATGGAATTCTTTCAAAGCAAGGATGGGAATATCTGAAAACAATGACATGCTATTTGATATGCAACAGCTACTTTAGCCAAGTCAGAATCTGAGTCACTTGGATGCTGACTTCACAAGACTAGAGATTGAGACAGTAATCAAGAATCTACCCAATAACAAATCCCCTGGTCCAGATGGGTTCTCCAATGAATTTATCAAGCAATGCTGGCCTTTGGTTGAATAAGACTTCATCCAACTCTATACAAAATTTTAAAGTGAGGGTGTCTGCCTATAAAGCATTAACCAGTCCCACATTGTGTTAATCCCAAAAAAGGACAGTCCCATTATAGCGTTAGACTATAGACCTATTTCTTTGCTCAATACTTCAATGAAGATCATCACCAAATTACTAGCAAACAGGCTTTAGACAGAGATAAAGGCCTTGGTCCACCAAAACCAGTATGGCTTCATCAAATCTAGGACCATACAGGACTGCCTAGCATGGGCACTGGAATATTTACACATCTGCCACGAGTCAAAAAAGGATTTAATAATCTTAAAACTATACTTTAAAAAAGCTTTTGATAAGCTAGAGCATCATGCCATCTCAAAGATTTTGCTTGCAAAGGGCTTTGGGCAGAAATGGAACAGTTGGATAGCTGCATTCCTTAATTCTGGAACCTCATCAGTTTTGCTCAATGGAGTACAAGGGAAAGTCTTCCACTACAAAAGAGGATTGAGGCAGGGGATCCTCTTTCACCTTTATTATTTGTACTTGCTGCAGACCTCCTTCAATCAGTGATCAATGAAGCTAGAAATAGGGGCATTCTGAATAACCCAATTCCCCTGAATTTTACTTAGGACTTTCCAATAATACAATATGCAGATGACACATTATTAGTAATAGAAGCTTCTAGCAGGAAGCTTTGGACCCTAAAGGCTCTTTTACAAACCTTTGGGGAATCAACAGGTCTAAAAGTTAAGTACAGTAAGTCCATCATGGTGCCAATCAACACCAGCCAGAAAAGACTCAACCATCTGGCCAGGACCTTCAATTGTGAAACAGGGTCTTTACCTTTCACATATCTAGGCCTACCACTAAGCCTGTCCAAACTAAGAGCAATTGATTTCTCTCCCCTAGTCACCGAATGTGAAAGAAGGCTAACGGCAACATCTATGTTCTTGACTCAAGCAGGAAGGCTTGAGATAACCAACTCTATGCTCATTGCAATGCCTACCTTTTGCATGAAAAACCTTTCTACTACAACAAAAATGTGATAGAGCAGATAGACAAGTTCATGAAGCTATGTTTATGGAGGGGAGCAGACATCAATGCAAAGCAGAAGCCAAAAGCTGCTTGGAACTTAGTTTGCAAAGAAAAGAGGGAAGGAGGACTGGGGTGCTGGACATCAAGACCCAAAATGAAGCTCTGCTCATCAAACACCTGCACAAGTTCTTCAACAAGGAGCAAATTCCATGTGTAAAGCTTATTTGGGAAAATATTATAGCAATGGCAAACTCCTCGGAACTCAAAGGAAAGGCTCATTTTGGTGGAGAGATATGCTAAAACTGCTACAAAAGTCTAAAGTAATGGCTAGAGTTAACATCAGGGATGCTCAATCATGCTTCCTCTGGGAGGATCTTTGGGATCGGTCAGTGAAAATTCAAGAATATCCAAAATTATTCTCTTTTGCTAAAGATAAGTTCATTACTATGGCAAATGCACAATCACAAACCCCTATGCATGGCCTTTTTCATCTGCCTCTTTCTCAGCAAGCTCATGCCCAAATGCTTGAGCTTCAGGAAACTATGCAGCAACTAAATATCACTGAAAATTCAGATTCATGGTCATACATATGGAACAGTGGAAAATTTTCAGTCAAAAGAGCATACAACTAGCTTAAAAGCCACCAAGAAATACACCAGGAATTCAATTGGATATGGGCTTCATCTTGCCAAAGTAAGCATAAGGTTTTTTTCTGGCTAATCTTAATGGATAGAATGAGCACGAGAGAATTGATGAGAAGAAAAAACTTTGCATTGCCGGATTGCACCTGTGTGCTCTGCAATGCCGGGATCGAGGAATCTTTGGTGCACTTATTCATGCATTGCCCCTTCTCTCAACAATGCTAGCGATTGCTCAACGTCCAGATAGATATAAGCCTAGACCCTTTTAACTGCCTGTCAAGTTTCAGAGATCAGCTACATGTGCCATTCTTCGTGGAAGTAATCGTCTTGATGGCTTGGGCAATTTGGAAATCTAGAAATGACTTCATCTTCGGACAGATTAACCCCTCCCTCCATTTATCAAGAGAAAATTTCTTTGCTGAATGGAAGATGCTTCTACTGAGAGCAAAGAAAAGATACTTCCCCGAGATTGAACAATGGACTGCACTTCTAGTTTAGCCAGGCTTGCAGCAGTAACTTCCTGCTGTTTTTTTTTTTGTTTCTTTCTTTGTTTCCTAAGGCTACGGCTTTGTATTTCCTTTTTCTTCTGTTTCTGAAACTTGTAAACGCTTTCATTTTCTTTAATAAATGCTGTAGGGGTGCAAACCCCTCCAGTCTTCCTAAAAAAATGGTCCCCTGCTACTGCTAGTATACATACGTGCTAGCTGCAGCGCGTCAACAGGCCTCTCTGCCAATAAAAACCATTGGTCCTTTGCTGATCTGATTGGGTCACACTCCACAGTACTCCACCCGGCCACCGGCATTCGATATCTTTCTCTTTCTTCTCCATATATTGCGTAGCTACTTGCTGGATCATAATAGCTCTTCTCTACATACATGGACCACTCCACTCCACCAGCAGCATGCAGAAGCTTTGATCCTCACACATGTATTGCTATTTGATCATAGATAGCATAGCATCAAGAGGGGCTAGCTAGGAACCATAACAAGCCCGGCAATAGGGGTGGGCAAAATATCCCATATCAAATCCTCAAACCCAAATACTCGATTGTAGTTTCGGATTGTAGCTGTATAAACCTGAATTTAAATAATTCGGGTAATGTTCCCTGGTACTCAAACTATCCAAATATCTCAAATATGGTTTCTTCTATTCCAAATATAAAGACATTATTAAGTGGTTCAGTGCAGTGTACTTGTGTAAACTAAATCTACTACTTGTGTAAATATCAAATATCCAATCCTCAAAACCTGCAGTACCAAAACTTATATAGTTTCGGATCATAACAGTAAAAACCCAAAATTTAATTTGGGTAATGTTCCTTGGCACTGTACCAAAGTCAATCTGTAATGCCCTAAAAAAAAGGTCTCTATAAGCCGCTACCATAATATTATAGCGACCGATGCATAAGTCGCTGTAAGTGGCATCGCTATATTGCCTGAAATATCTCAAATATGTGCTCTTCTATTTTTAAATCTACTATTTGGTATGGCTCGACATAGATCTACTACATATATAGCTTGATAATTGATTTATTGTTAATTAATCGACGTGAAGATACGAAGCGGTTTGAAAGATTACCGTTTATATTGCATTAAAATGCGGCTGGAATTCTGTCAAAACGGTTCATTTTGTCAATTTCGGGTATATCGAGTGAAACCCACACACAAAAATATTAATATTTCACGTGTACTACTTTTTTTTAGGACAAAACAGATAGAAATTTCTAATACCCGAATTACTGGTGCTGAAATTTTTGGGTTAACCGAATGCCCCCTCTAGGATTGTCTCTTAGCCCTCACCACATCAAGGACATGGTGGCCTGTCCCACCGATCCCATCAGACCAGCACCTGCATGCACAACTAGCTATATGGCTAACTATGCGTCGCCAACGACAATCTTGACCTTGCTATGAACATGCTCGCTTAAACTCAACCATGGTACAGTGTTTTTCTCTCACAACAGAACAGCAGCAGTCATCTTATGAGCGCGCCACAACATGCCGAATAACCCGGCATCATCACCTATGGTTACCATATTTGAAATTTCTTGATGAAACCTTTTAGAGTGTATGTCATAAAGATATATATATATATATATATTATTGCCTACCCAAATGTTAGAATTTATAAAAAGTTTCTGGATAATGTTAAATTTCAAGAAACCAGAAAGTGAACAAGAAACTAATAAAGTGTAAAGTATATGAACATTTGCTTTTTGTGCTTCCAACAAATTGTCATGTGGTATTGAAGCAGGCCGTTCCTGGGCTTGTGCACGCCGTGCGACCCCACAGGGCCTCCATTTTTAGGGGCTCCAATCTCATGTGTACAACCCAATAGGCCTGGTCTACATTTTTTGGCCCAAATTCTATGTATGCATCTTTGGACTTCCTGGTGCGGACTCTCCCCGTCCTCATCGTGCGTCTTCGTTCCTAAGGGGGCGCTAGTGGGCTTGCATGGGCCCCTTGTTGGGCTGAGAGCTGAGGCCTAAATATTGGAGAGAGAATTGGGTTCCTTCCGGGAGAAAATGGGCTGAGCCAAGAATGCGCCCAAAAGGTAATTTTGGTGAGAAAATAAAATGAAAATAGATAGAGGTGGAATTTCGGCCCAGGTGGATGAATTTTCGGCCCAGGATGGAAATCCAGTGAAGGACAGTTCGGTTTGCTTGATTCAAATTGGAACGGAGTTTCAAGACTCCGAGTTTGGATGTGATTTAGCGGAACAAAAATTTAAAGAGCACATACATAGGTGATATCTGGCTTGGTGAAGGTAAGGTATTGAAGTGCACCTGCGAGACTCCGGTATACCGTGGGGTCTGCCACTGGGTTGCCCGCGGCCTCTGACAGCTTGCCCTTTATGTCAACTGGAGTGGAGTAGGGCTTGCAGTTAGTCATCCCAGCTCGCTCCAGGATATCGAGAGTGTACTGCCGCTGGTGAAGAAGACCGGTGGGACGAGGCTCAACAGTGACCCTGAGGAAATAGTGGAGCACCCCAAGATCCTTCACAGGAAACTCTTGCTGAAGAGAGCTGATGATGCGGCTGAGTAGTGATGAACTGGAGGCTATGAGGACAATGTCATCAACATATAGCAGCAGGTAGGCAGTCTCAGCTTCACGGTGATAGATAAACAGAAACATATCTGACTTGGCCTCCACAAAGCCCAGTGTCACTAGGAAAGCAACAAACCGAGAGTGCCACGCCCGCGGGGCCTGCTTGAGGCCGTAGAGAGATCTGTTGAGCCGACAGACCATGTCAGGACGAGAAGAGTCAACGAACCCCGCTGGCTGGCTGCAGTAAACTGTCTCATTGAGAGTCCCATGCAGAAAGACATTCTTGACGTCCAGCTGATGCACAGGCCAAGAGCGAGCAAGAGCCAGTGAGAGAACTGTGCGGACGGTGGCCGGCTTCACCACTGGGCTAAAAGTCTCATCATAGTCGACACCAGGGCGCTGAGTAAAACCTCAGAGAACCCAGCGAGCCTTGTACCTCTCAAGGGTACCATCAGCCCGCCGCTTGTGCGTCCAGATCCACTTGCCGGTGACAACATTGGAGCCAGGCGGACGGGGCACTAGATCCCATGTCTGGTTGGCGAGGAGAGCCGCGTACTCCTCTTCCATCGTGCGGCGCTAGTGAGGGTCCGATAAGGCGTCGCGAATGGAAGAGGATACAGGAGAGACCTGCGTGTCGCCGGGCATCGCCGCAAGAGCCCGGGACCGCAGGGTACCCGCCGCGTGCCGCGTCACCATAGGGTGAACGTACCGCGGGTGGCGGTGAAGGAGCGGTGGGTGGTACACCGGCGGCACGACACGGGCTGCCGGAGGCGGCAGCGGTGGTGTAGGCGTCGCCAACGGAGGCGCCGGGTCCGCCCGTGCACGGCACTGGTAGACAAGGGCCGGTTGAGCAAACCACGCCGGGGGTGCAGGAGCCGGCGTCCCCGGCCCCGTGTCAGGCGGAGGAGCAGGGGCCGCACCGGAGGGTGACGCTACCGGACCCGTGCAGGGCACAGGGCCAGGAGCAGCAGGCGCCGGGTCCACCCACGCACGGCGCTGGTAGACAAGCACCGGCTGGGCAAACCGTGCCGGGGGTCCAGGAACCGGTGTCCCCGGCCCCATGTCAGGCGGAGGAGCAGGGGCCGCACTGGAGGGTGGCGCTACCAGACCCGTGCAGGGCATAGGGTCCGGAGTAGCACTGGTGGGCGGCGAGCCGGGGCACGGGCCCGGCGTAGGGCACGGTGGAGTAGTACCTGCAGGGGAAAACGGCAAAGGTGGCTGGACCACCGTGTCAGTGGGAAACAGAGAGGCGAGGTCAGGGTCAGGGGTGGTAGGTGGTGTGGTGGTGGTGGAGAAGGGAAAGATAGACTCATCAAACACCACATGGCGTGAGATGAGGACCCGACGAGACGTGAGGTCATAGCACCGGTAACCCTTGTGATCTGGGGAATACCCAAGGAAAACACACAGTGTCGAACGGGGAGCCAGCTTATGGGGGGTGGTGGAAGTGGTGTTAGGGTAACACGCACACCCGAAGACATGAGGGTGGTCATACCGAGGAGGGGTACCGAAGAGAGCGTGGTGCGGTGTAGGAGCAGGGCAGGCAGCGGAAGGAAGACGGTTAAGGAGGTAGGTAGAGGTGTGAAGACTCTCTGCCCAAAAGCGAGCAGGAAGGGACGCCTGGAGCAGAAGGGTGCGCATGATATCGTTCGTGGTGCGAATCATGTGCTCAGCCTTACCGTTTTAGGAGGAGGTATAAGGGCAAGACATACGCAACTGGACACCGTGAGAGAGGAAGATGGCACGGGAGGTGGAGTTGTCGAACTCACGACCATTGTCACACTGGACGGCCTTGATGGTAAGGCCAAATTGAGTAGACACCCAGGCGAAAAACTGGAGAATAGTGGAAAAAGCCTCAGACTTTGCACGCAAGGGAAACGTCCACGAATAATGAGAGAAATCATCAACCACCACCAAAAAGTATTTATACCCAGAAATACTCATGACAGGAGATGTCCATAGGTCACAATGTACAAGGTCAAAAACATGAGCCGCATGTGAATAAGAAGTGTAAAAAGGAAGATGAACATGGAGACCCAGCTTTCACGCATGACACAAGTGCTCATCGTGAGCTCAAGTACAACGAATGTCGGAGCTACGACTAAGTTGCATCAGAGCATCACGTCCAGGATGGCCGAGACGGGCGGTGCCAAGTAGTGGAGGAAGGTGTCGCGGCGAAAGCAGCTGACAAAAAAACCGGCGAAGAGGAGGAAGAAGACGCCAGAAACCGAAGGGTGTAGAAGGGCCCCGAACTGTCACATCGGAGCAGAGGACACCGGGTAGCCAAATCCTTCACAGTAAGACCAAAAGAGTCAAACTCAACAGAATAGGAATTGTTAGCTGTAAAACGTCGAATAAGGAGGTTGTGGACAATAGAAGGAGCAACAAGAACATCAGGAAGACGAAACGAGCCATGGGCGCAGGCGGCACCCACGGACGTGACAGGAAGACACGACCCATTGGCGACCATGATGGACGACGGAAGAGAGGAAGAAGGAGGGCGAACAGAAGAGAGGATACCGGGGTTGGGAGTGGTGTGGTAAGTAGCTCCAGAGTCAGCGACCCACTCTGGCCCAACAGGGGGTGTCAGGGCCACGGTGCTGTAGGAGGTGGCCAAGGCCGCCGGGTCCCAACCGACCGGCCCGGGCGAGGCACTGGGAGGTGGAGCCCACGTGGACATAGAGTAGGTGCTGGGAGGTGCTGCCCACGGGATCGCTGAGTGGAACCCTGGAGGAGCACCAGCGAACATGGCCGACGGCGGGCGAGGTTCACCGCCGGGAGCCTGGAAAGGCCACATGGAGATGCGCCCCGACCACGGGTTGTGGAAGGTGGGCCAGGGTGCACCCCGTGGAGGCGTCGGTGCCGGTGTGGTCCCACGGCCACCACCGCCACCACCGCCACGGCCTCCTCCGCGGCGACGACGGCCACCACCGCCACGGCCCTCCCCACCCCCGCTCGGCCCGGGAGGAGGAGGACCAAGAAGAGATGACGGCAACGGAGTGGGCGGTCGTGACGGGGGAGTAGCGGTGAGTGCAGTCGAGGAAGACGAGGACCCTGGCGCGGAGACCGACACGGCCTGAACTCCCCAGAATCCAAGAGAGAACGATGCTGTCGAGGCGCAGCCATGAGGCGGTCGGGACCGCGCCCACGGCGTCGAGGAGGACGTGGTCGTCGAGGGCGTAGCGGCGAAGGGTGAGGAGGACCAGGTCCTGCCAGCGGGCGTAGGAGGGCGACTCCGGCTCAAGGACGACCGGAACCAGGAGCCGGATGTTCTGGACACCCCCGGCCTGATAGTGAAGTTGGGCCACGAGTGGGTCGGCCGGGTCGTGCCAGAGGACCGCAGTGGTGGACACGTGGTGACCCGCCGAGCCGGAGGAAGTGGCCCCGCCGTCGTGGGAGGCAGGAGAGGTGAGGAGCTGCTCCGCATCGGCGTTCTGTTGAGCCAGGGCAGCGGCCGCATCGCGCTCGCGCTCCCATGCGAGGGCGGCCTCCCGTAGCCCAGCCTGCCCCGCCGCGTACTCAGCCCAGGCAGCGGCAAGAGCGGCGGTGAGGGCGGAAGCGGCGCCCGGGGAACCAGCGCACGCGCCCCCGGGAGGGCACCACCAGCCGGGAGAACGGCCGCCGGAGGGGCGCCAGCCGGGTCGGCGGCGGTCGGGTCGGTGTCCCCTGCGCCCGCGACCCCTGCGCCCGCCCCGGCGCTCGCCCCTGCGCCTGTGACAAGGGCTTGGGCGGTGTCGGTGGGGGGGGGGATCGCTGGCCGGGCTGCTCTGGCCGCGACCGCGCCAGAACCTCCCGCGCCGGCCACAGCTGGGCGGGGCTGGGCAGCGGCGGCGGCGGCTTGCGCCCAGCTCGGGCCACCACAGAGAGGGGGGAAGGTACCGAAGTACGTAGATCCAGGAGGGGGAGGGGGCCGGCCGGCCTTGGCTGCTCCGCGCCGCCGAGCAGCAGGCAGCGGCGGCGGGGAGGAGGAGGGAGGGAGGAAACCTAGGCTGATACCATGCTATTGGGATAGTTATTGGATTAGATTTTGGCTAACCCTAAAAAGGGTAGCTATATAGTGTCATACATGGGCCTCATGGGCTTAGCCTTATGTGCCTAATATTCTCATACTCTAACACTATCAACTATTTTTCATTGTGAAAATTAACGCTTCTATTTCTCTTTCCAGGTTGGTGAGAAGGGTGGCCTGACAAAAAGCTGTTTGATTTTGCATACATGCGAAATCTTGCAGCAATTGAGGGGAGTTGGTTTGGATCTTGGGCACAGGAGATGATGATATGGGATAACATTATTTATAAACCAATACGGGCAATGCTTGGAGGACGTTTAAGATTTGTTCTTTGTGGTGGTGCACCTCTATCAACTGACACACAAAGATTTATGAATATATGTCTAGGGTAATGTCTTCTTGCCGGCTTATCTCAAATTACAATATTGTCTCAGCTGATCGAATGCTTGGTATAATGTGAGTTTTATTTATGGAGCACTATATAATTGATATTCTATATGCCACTAGGCTCAGAATCTTCAACTAGTTGCTATACGGAAACTTTTAAGCATAGTTACCAAGTGATCTTGGTTTGTAGCAGCTGTAAATATATTCCCATGCATTTGTCTAAGGATTGTTAGACTGGATTTGCAATCATAGTTTGCTATAAAGCTCTTGACCAATGTTCTTTTGAATGTACACAAATGATCAATTTTATGTGACAGCTCATATTGGGTCCAGGTCCATGTTATCTGATTCTTCGGTCATTATCAGTTGGATTAGTTCATTCTTAAATATCTGAGTTTTCTGAATATCCTTGCCAATTGATAGTTGATAAACTGAAGAATTTTAATCAGTGAAACTTTCTACATTCAATTGCAAATGTAGCCCATGACTTTTCTGATATGTTAAGGTGTTTCCTATGCGTCTTGTCCTTATATCCTACCTACTTAATTGTTGCTGCAGTGTCCCAGTGGGTCAAGGCTATGGATTGACTGAAACTTGTGCTGGAGCAGCTTTCTCTGAATGGGATGACACAAGTGTGGGTCATGTTTGTCCACCGCTTCCTTGCTGCTATGTCAAGGTTTGTGTTTACAAATTCGATGTTTGCTGGATAGTAGTTAACAAATATACTTGATATTCATGTGGCGGATGTTAGCAGATGAAACCTGCAAAACAATGAGCAATAGATTTGCGTATCTGGGAGTGTCATGCTTGGCACTTTTTTTCTGGATGCACTTTATCAACCACAGCTTAGAATTCTATTTTTTTTTATGGCATGCTGAAACTTCCTGTTAAATACTTGCTCCCAACCATTCTTCTGATGTTGATTCTGTAATGAGTACACTGAACACTTCCAATTTCCTGAAAGACTTTCTGTTCTCTTACCAGCATGCCCAGGCCTTAAATATCTGTAACATGTTCCCTTTTTTTTTATGTTGAACCAATGTAGCTTGTTTCGTGGGAAGAAGGTGGTTATAGGATTTCTGATTCTCCAATGCCAAGAGGAGAGGTCGTGGTTGGTGGACACAGCATAACAAAAGGTTATTTCAACAATGAAGCAAAGACGAACGAAGTATACAAGGTAAGACTCTACTAGAAGTCTAGAACCAGAGCATTATATAGCCTTAAGTTCTCACTTTATTTCCATTTCATGTGACCTACAGGTTGATGAGAGGGGCATACGCTGGTTCTACACTGGTGATATTGGTCAGTTCCATCCTGATGGGTGCCTTGAGATTATTGACAGGAAAAAAGATATAGTAAAGCTTCAGCATGGAGAATATGTGTCTCTTGGCAAGGTTGTTTTTTTTTTTTTGAAAAAGGCCTCCTACTGTGAATATTTTGTTGAAAGAGTGATTTACCGTCTCTCTTTGCAGGTTGAATCGGCTCTAGCAACAAGCAATTATGTGGAGAACATCATGGTCTACGCTGATCCGTTTCATAGTTATTGTGTTGCCCTGGTTGTTCCAGTACACCAGGCCTTGGAGAAGTGGGCTCAAAATTCTGGGATAAACTATAAAAGCTTTGAAGAGCTTTGCCAAAATGATCAAGCAATCAAGGAGGTTCAGCAATCACTATCAAAGGTTAGACATAACTCAGTTGATGGCGTCTTACATACATGACTAAAAATTATGCTAACAGAGTTGATGTGTCAAAGGAAGAATGCCTCTTTGGTTTTACAGAGGCACAATTTTGCATTGCAGAGGTTGCAGTGTGTTTTGGTTTACCTTTTCTAGTACCAGTAGCAAGCTAGCAACAATCATGCACCTTGAAATCTTGTTACCATGGTGTGAGCGTACTGTAACCACATATTAGTCATGCTATGTTAATCATGCTAGGTTTCCGTTTATGTTGTGTTGGTGGATTAGAGCCTATGTGGTCCATTTTTATAGTTTTAGAAAGGTGTCATGTAAGGTGACATGATCCAACTGTGCAGGCTGCAAAATCAGCGAGGCTCGAGAAATTCGAGGCTCCAGCGAAGATCATGCTGTTGCCTGAACCCTGGACGCCGGAGTCTGGGCTGGTGACAGCAGCGCTTAAGCTGAAGAGGGAGCAGATAAAGATCAAATTCAAAGGCGATTTGGACAAGCTCTACCACTGAAGAAGCTGACAGAGAGGACGGTTTGCACCTACGCTTCCAGAAAGCTTTGCGTTGACAAGAGCTGCCTAGATGGAACATAACTGACCTGCACGAGTGGTGTGTGTATCTCTGCGAGACACAGGAGCTTGTTCTTCTGTGAGGAAAAGAATAAGCCCAGTGCTGGAATGATTTTTTGATTTGTATAGATTCACGTCGTGGGATTTAATTTCTGTTGTAGCCATCAACATAGAGGATGCTCAATTTCACGTTCGTTTACGGCCAGTGTAAATGATGTTTATTTCTGGACCTTTGTTGCATGGTAATCTGTCTTCTGTATACAAAATAAATAAGCCCTGGACACATCACCAAAGTATAACAGATGACATCGTACAACTTGTTTATTTTTTGTTAAAAAAAGATTTATACTTGAACGATTTGTAAAGTTTACGTGTCGTATTTTGTCATATTTCTGTCTATACGTATCTTGTCTACGACGTTGGTAGGGTATGTCAAGAGGTATGGCTAACTGCGCTAGTCAGCACATGATCTACAATTGGTTGATCGTTCGTTTGTTCTGTAGTTGACGATCAATTCTCTCTCTGGAAACTTGCAGTCGACAAATCAATTTGTTGCCCAGAGGACCAGGGAACCATTCTGCGACCCAAGAAAGGAACTTGCAATCAACAAATCAACTTGTTGCCCGGAGGACCATACCTTAAAACTAGTTTGCAGTCATACGACCACGGTAGTCTGCAGAGTACACCATGTACATGATCCACAAATCGACTCACGTAGGGTGGCGTCAGTCTGGTTCACAACTCAGAAAGTGTGAGGATCAAAACACTGAGGACAGGCCCGGAGTCAACTGAGATGTACACCCTCACCAGTTCAGACCATATCAAAATTCAAACGATGGTACAATCTAATCGCGGTTGCTACTCAGCCGAGTCAGAATAACTGAACAGTATACAAGGATGTCAACTGTTGATACCAAGGAATTCGGTGAAGCTTGGATACTTTGGTTCCCAGCCGATCTCAGCCAGAGTTTTCGAGTTCTCCATTCTCTTCCCTAATGGACCGTCAGTACCTGCAGTAAAAACACATTTCAGATTAATTAAGATATGCTAATGCCTGTGCACTCAAGTACATGACAAAACCATAGCAGGTAGTACAAGACTAACCAATAAAGCCTTCAAACTTCGTGTCAAATTTCACACTTTTGTTAACAGCATCCATTATTTCTTGCCTCCAAAAGAGTAACTCTGCACGGCAAAATCTGACTCTACAAAACAAAGAAACCGATCTGAACAAGGTCAGCGATTACCTTTTTTTGAGCAGAGGGTCAGCGATTACCTGGAAAGGGGCTTGCGGTCATAGCCCAAAAAAATTCGACTCCGCAGTCTCTTTTTCATGATTGCTATTGCAAGGGAAGCAGCATCCTGGCAAGAATATGACATACATAATGAGAGCTAATACTATAACAATGGTTGAGGAACAAGCTGTACTCACACCCGTATATGTAATTGACATGGAAAAGGACTAAAAAATATGTAAAGATATCAACAGCTCTAGGAAACCATCCTTGAAACTAAATTAATTAGATATATTTAAAGAGTACATTGCGTGTGGCCACGAAACGGCCTCACGCTATCCACGTCGTCCAAAATTTTTTTGGCCCTCGAATCCTCAATGGTGCTGCTGCCTCCTTTATGTCATATATATACTGGTAACCCTAGCTCCCTCTCCCGCATCCCTCACCTCCTCTCTCTTCCTCCCTCTCTCTCCCTCTGCGGCAGCGGCGTGGCTAGGCGCGGGCGCGGCCGGCCCGGCGGCGCAGCGACGCGGGCACGGCCGCGGTGGCGCGGCCAGGCGTGGGTGCGGCCGGCCCGGCGGAGAGACCAGGCGTGGCGGGGCGAAGCGGCCCCACGATGACAGCATCCTGGCGCGTGCAGGTGCAAAGTGCGGTGGGCCTCGCCGGTGGGTGTGGATGATGGGCGACTAGTCAATAGCGCGCGCCTTCGCACGAGTTCTGGCCGCCCATCATATTTTAGAAACAAATGGTGAAGAATGAAACAACAGAGCACATGGACGCAAGTGATGACAGTGGTCGTGGCAAATGCAAATAATGCGTGTTATAGAAAGCACGTACACAAGGGTGAAATTTTTTGGTTTGTAAAGCAGAGATAAGACACCTCTCATGAAAAATAACATGGGAAATAAAATACTATGAGCTGTAGTCTGAATAACAAACTTGCATACTATAGTTAAGAAAACTGAAAGATAGCAGTTGCACGGACACATGTACATGTACATGGTTGCTTGGCCTGCAGCCATTTCTCCATGGGAGCAATAAGAAAAGAGAAGGAAAATACAATTCAACAGTCACTAGGCTTTGTTCTCTTGGTCAAAGTCTGCTTTTGTTTGGTAAGTATGGCACTGCACAAGACTGGATCTTCAAGAAGAGGCAACAGCTCACTGCGGAGGTTCACTAAGGACTGAGATAGCTTGCAGGGAATCGATGCAGCATCTGGCTTGCTGGCAACAGAATCGATTTTTTGATATGATTTTCAGTGACCGTAAGCAGTGGAAGGGCCATCAAACTTTCATGACAGACTAAATCAAAGAAGGTCAGGAAGCCACGGAGTGCTGCATCTCTTGACTTATGCTGTCTTCAGTTTAGTCGCCTTACCTTCAAACAGCATGGACCATGAGCTAGAGCAGAAAAGGTCTTCTCTGAGCTGAGAAACATGGCTTATTATCAAATGGAGACTTATTATCAAACAAACAACAGCGGCAGAAAAAGCTAGCTACACTACTGATAACAACTCTTGAAGCTTAGAGAAAATAGCAGACATGTCAGACTATATAAAGAAAATAAAACAATTGATAAACCTTCATGTGAAATGCAACCAAAAGGATGTAGCTAATCTAGGAGTAAGCTAACAATGGTACAAACAACAGTATAAAATAAACATCATTAGCATAAAAATAACCAAATTCATCAATGTAGCTATTCCCTGCCCCAACAAACAAATACTAACTTGAACCCAATTTACAGTACCTAACCAGCAGAAGCAACTGACAAAGCTAATATTTTCATTCAGCTATTTCAGTCATGGTCGAATTATAAACCTGAGAAGCATGTAAGGCTGAATGGTAAGCTAAACATAGAGCCAAAATCTTCCATCTAATTTTACTATTTTTTATAGAAATCACGTACATTCATAATGCAGAAAACAAGCACCAACATCTTAATCCTCTTTTTTGAATGAATTAACTAAATGCTTTAGTTATATGGAACCCAAGGGAACAAAGCATGCCAAACAACACACTAAATCAGGAAACTTCGAGGTTTACTAAGTGGACAAGGCAAGAAAATTAAGACCAAAAAAGAAAGGAAAATTCATGAAAAGGTCAGGCACGTTTATGGAACAGCAATCTCATCACGAGCTTAGCAAATGTCACACTGCTGTTGTCAAAGAACCAAACTGGCGCAAATGCAGACAGCAGGAGGGTCCGGCACAGCTCCTCTGCAGGTCTGGTGCAGGTCCATTGCAGCTCCTCCACACCAAAGATGTAGCGCCCACTTGAGCCCCCTTCAGTACCTAGAATCCACTCTGTGAGCCGCGTGGAGAGGCAGGCCATCAGGAAGGCGCAATCCACGCACCGGGAAAGGGAAGAAAAATAGAGGACCATGGAGCTATCAGAGCGCACGCTGGCCAGCAAGTTAGCAGCAACCAACGGAGAGGAGAGTGGGGGAGAGAGAAGAAGCCTGGCAAATCCCGGTCGCGAAGTCGCTAAAGCGCACGCCGGTCGCCGCGGCCAACAACGCGACGCGCCATCGCCGGTGCCCACCTGCGACTGGGGCGCGCTCACCGCAGCCCGCATCGGCGCCGGTGCACCTCGCTCGCACCAACCGTCAGGGCTCATCTGCGTCGTCGCGCCGGGGGTCTGCACCCACAACAAACATCGATCTGCTTTACCTTCGAGGTCCGCCGCAGGATTTCAATCCGTTCCCCCACAACACAGATCTGCCCAAGCCTGAAATCCCTCTCCAACACCTACAAACCGTTTTAATAATGTAAAAAGTTTTTATAAAACATGCTAAAAATAAAAAAATTCCCCCTCACGCACCATGTGCCTTTCGGCGCCGCTGCAACTCCGGGACCGTTCCTCGCGCTGCTCTAGTGCTCCTGCGCCACGCCAGCACTCGCGTCTCTCCATCTCGACGCTGCGTCGTCCTAGGCCGCCTCCCGCCCCAGGCCGTCGCCGCCCCCATGGAACTCCTGCTTCCATCCATGGCTTCACAATGCGGCAACGACCCGGCGACGCTGCACGCGCCCAGGCCTGGCGTTGCCCCGGAGTGGAGCGCTCTTCATATTATTTCCTATAAATCTTTGACACATTTTGAAGTACATAAACCCTCTTCGTATTATTTGCAATATATTTCACATGCATTTTCACTTTTGCTTGTTTGACTATATATTTCAAACTATCTTTCACATGAATACGTCTACATATTTCTATGTATTTTCTATTGTTTTTAAAACTATTCCGTGTCATGGTAGTTGTTACACTAATTTGTTTATTTATTCTATTTGCATAACTTATTATGCGAATACTTATTTCAAACATTTTTCTAAGCACTACTTTTTATCCTACCTTTTTTTTATTTGTGTGCTAATTGATTTATCACTACAGCTTTCACACAACGGTGAATTTAAGCACCGGTAAAAATATAATAATAAAATGACTGCCAGTATCTCGATGTTACATCTACGAATAGTACGCCAGTTCCATTCTTAATATTTTATACTTATCATGCAAACATTACCATGTCACAAAAATTTATTTGCACAATCAAGATTTACATATGCAACATTTCATAACAGGAAAAAGAAAGGCCATTTTTAGATCAGGAAAACCTCGTGAGATTTACAAATGCAACATTTCACTATTAGAGACAATGTGCTTCCTTCACCTAGAGGACTATTGGCGATGAACTGTGCAATAAAAGCAATTTTAAAAATCTTTCCGAACGAAGGTAATTGTTGTTACCACTACACTCGATATCAAGACTTCACGTTGACCATCAAAAAACTTGTTAAGGTGACCTATTAGTACTTGTTAACGTGTGGTCTATTCTCAATAAGTTATCGCCTTGTAGAATCTAGATTTTTCCATAAGCCATCAAGAAACTCATCACTAATGTATGCTCAAAAGATACTAACGGTGTGAGTATTTCCTATATGATCCTCAAAAGTATAATGTTGATGCATTGCTTATCTCAGTATTAATTTACATCTGTGACATTATCATAGTTAATTTCTTAGTAGTAATGGTAACTGCTATCTAAGTATAGTTTTGCATAGGATTTTCACGATTACACCGAAGATATGGTTTGCACTGAATATTTTACTAATTAGATTTGTTCCAGAATAAGGCAAAAAAACTTAAAGTATAAATAAAGAAATGTGTAAAGTAAAAGGTGTTACGGGTTGTTGGAAAGAACAAATTATGAAAAATATATAATGGGTGAAATAAGTGTCAAAAAGTGTATGTACTTATAATCACAGACAAATAACTAAATAATAAAGTTTAGTGAGAAAAAGAAAAATAGAAAACTTATTTAATAAAAAAATCGACGCCAGACTTAATAGAAGGAAAAAAAACGTTAACTACGAATGGTGTACGTCAGTTCAGGAGGGGTGGCAGCACGTCTGCCGTCTGCACGTTTGCACGTGGCTGGCCCCCACACGGCGTGGGTGCTGCTGTACTGCCACTGTTGTGCTGACACTGCTGTACTGCTACTGCTATGAAACTTGCTAGTACGTTCAAAAAGAAATAGAAATATAGATGTAATACATGGAGGACACATATCTCGAGGACATTATTGACGGTGTAGATAGATGCTGGTGAGCGAACACATGCTGCAAGACATTTTCGAAAGTCCACCAAAACAACTCCAAATTTTCAGATCTGGACACTAACGGTGGCCCTGCTGTAGTGGCCAGCCAATAGACAGTAGACAACAGCGAACACCGTGTGAAACCGGCCAACCGGGCGAACCAAACAGGAAGCGAAGACCGTGTGGAACCGGCCAACCGGGCGAACCAAACAGGAAAGCCAGAGAGCGGCACGACGGGGCCACGTGGCCCACCTTACCGTACAACACCGCGGCGCAGTCAAAGAAAGCAAGACCGTCGATCTGCACATCAAACGACCACCATTCGCCCATCGACGTGGCCACGGCGAGGCCGGGCCGTGGCCTGGTCTTCTCATCCTGGTCTTCTCATCTTTTTAGATGGCGCGGGGCTGGCACACCCCCAGCATGGAGCTTCAGGCAGCCAGGTCTTGGCGTCCGGCGAGGAAGCCCAGCGCGGTGGCTCGAGCACGAGCGTCCCCCATCACACAAAGAATCCGGCTCCAGCAGGCCCTTGCTCCTTCTCTCTTTCACTCATCGGCGTCGTGGAGGGTCGGTCTGTGCTTGCCGGCCTTCTTTGCTGGGGTCGATCTAGGGCCTACACGACCGGAGCCAGGTCCT
>CM041633.1:3479826-3546833 GCA_023333625.1 Bothriochloa decipiens
ACCTTCCATTGGCTCATGTCTTTGAACTAGCAGCAGAGGTGATATATACTATAATTCATAATGTAGTTTTACAAGAGTTGTCACTGTCTTTAACGATATGATGTTATTGTCAATCCAGACTGTCATGTTAGCTTCTGGTACTGCTATTGGATATGGTTCAGCATTGACTATGACTGATACATCAAACAAGATTAAGAAGGGGACAAAAGGAGATGTTTCTGTACTGAATCCTACTCTTATGATTTCTGTTCCTGCAATTTTGGATCGTATCAGAGATGCAGTGTTTAAGAAAGTGAGTTTATTTCCTGAATTTTATATTTCCACGAAATGTCATTGATTAGCATTGTTACTGCTATAATATTCTGTGTATATGGTAATTATAACCTAGTGTAGAGTGATTTGTGTAAATGTTCCTTTGTATAGTCATCCCCTTGTGCTCAGCTCTTTGTGATACAACTATGCTCAGTTGATAAAAGCATCACATGAGCAAGCTTTAGATTTTGAATACCTCCCTCTTGTGGCATATCTTGTGATACCTTTAATTTTGTGGCTAGAACATGCGGTCACTGTTATGAGAGTTCCTTTGTTTCTTGTGGACATGTGGTAGGCTACAAGGTCACAACCATACAAACTACCATGCTTCTTTGAATTAGATTTGCATAATGATTTTCAATCACATAATTAACTGCCTTCAATGGTACTATTAATCACATGGGATCATGAGTAAGCAATCAACTATTTTTCATTGTGAAAATTGACTTTTCTATTTCTCTTTCCAGGTTGGTGAGAAGGGTGGCCTGACAAAGAAGCTGTTTGATTTTGCATATAAGAGAAATCTTGCAGCAATTGAGGGGAGTTGGTTTGGATCTTGGGCACCGGAGAGGATGATATGGGATAGCATTATTTATAAACCAATACGGGCAATGCTTGGAGGACGTGTAAGATTTGTTCTTTGTGGTGGTGCACCTCTATCAAGTGACACACAAAGATTTATGAATATATGTCTAGGGTAATGTCTTCTGCCCAGCTTATCTCAAATTACAATTTATTGTCTCATCTGATCTAATGGATGGTATAATGTAATTTTTATTTATGAAACAGTATATCGTCGATATTCTATATGCTGCTAGGCTCAGAATCTTCAACTAGTTGCTATACAGGAAACTCTTAAGCATAGTTACTGAGTGATCTTGGTTTGTAGCAGCTGTAAATGTATTCCCATGCATTTGACTAGGGATTGTTAGACTGTGAATTTGCGGTCTAGTTTGCTTGTAGAGGCTCTTGAGCAATGTTCTCATTGAATGTACACAAATGACCAATTTTATGTGACATGCTCATTTGGGTCCAGGTCCATGTTATCGGATTCTTCATTCATTATCAGTTGGATAAGTTCACTCTTAAATGTCTGAGTTATTATTCTGAATATCCTTGCCAATTAAAAGCGGATAAATGAAGAATTTTTAATCAGTGAAACTTTCTATGTTGAATTTGCATATGTAGCCCATGAATTTCCTGATAAGGTAAGGTGTTTCCTATATTTCTGGTACTTATATGCTACTTAATTGTTGCTGCAGTGTCCCAGTGGGTCAAGGCTATGGATTGACTGAAACTTGTGCTGGAGCAGCTTTCTCTGAATGGGACGACACCAGTGTAGGTCGTGTTGGTCCACCGCTTCCTTGCTGCTATGTCAAGGTTTGTGTTTACAAATTTGATGTTAGCTGACAATGAGTGATAGATTTGCGTATCTAGGAGTGTCATGCTTGGCAACTTTTTTCTGGATGCACTTTATCAACCATATAGCTTAGAATATTAAATTTTTTTAAATGGCATGCTCAAACTTTCCTGTTAAATACATGCCCCAACCATTCATCTGATGTTGATTCCCTAATGACAATGGGTACACTGAACACTTTCATTTTCCTGAAGGACTTTCTGTTCTCTTGCCAGCATGTTAAGGCCTTAATTATCTGTAACATGTCTTCTGTTTTTTCTGTCCAACCAATGCAGCTTGTTTCGTGGGAAGAAGGTGGTTATAGGATTTCTGATTCTCCTATGCCGAGAGGAGAGGTTGTGGTTGGTGGACACAGCATAACAAAAGGTTATTTCAACAATGAAGCAAAGACGAACGAAGTATACAAGGTAAGACTCTACTAGAAGTCCAGAACCAGAGCATTATATAGCCTTAAGTTCTCACTTTATTTCCATTTCATGTGACCTACAGGTTGATGAGAGGGGCATACACTGGTTCTACACTGGTGATATTGGTCAGTTCCATCCTGATGGGTGCCTTGAGATTATTGACAGGAAAAAAGATATAGTAAAGCTCCAGCATGGAGAATATGTGTCTCTTGGCAAGGTTTGTTTGTGTTTTTTTTTACAAAAGGGCCTCCTGCTGTGAATATTTTGTTGAAGAGTGATTAACTATCTTTCTTTCAGGTTGAATCGGCTCTCGCCACAAGCAATTATGTGGAGAACATCATGGTTTATGCTGATCCATTTCATAATTTTTGTGTTGCCCTGGTGGTTCCAGCACACCAGGCCTTGGAGAAGTGGGCTCAGAATTCTGGCATAAACTATAAAGGCTTTGAAGAGCTTTGCCAGAATGATCAAGCAGTTAAGGAGGTTCAGCAGTCACTATCAAAGGTTAGACATAACTAACGGCATCTTACATGAATAAACATTATAGTCTTTGGTTTGCAGAGGCACAATTTTGCATTTCAAAGGTTGCAGTGTGTTCTGGCTTTCCTTTCCTAGTACCAATCGCCTTAAATCTTTTTACCATTGTGGGGCCGTACTGTATCCACATGTTTACCTATGTGGTGCATTTTTTTTATAGTTTTAGAAAGATTTCATGTAAGGTGACATGATCCAACTGCGCAGGCCGCAAAATCAGCTAGGCTCGAGAAATTCGAGGTGCCAGTGAAGATAGTGCTGTTGCCTGAACCCTGGACACCGGAGTCCGGGCTGGTGACGGCAGCACTTAAGCTGAAGAGGGAGCAGATAAAGACCAAATTCAAAGGCGATTTGGACAAGCTCTACCACTGAAGAATCGACCGAGGACGGTTCACACCTAGGCTTCCAGAAAGCTTGCGTTGACAAGAGCTGCCTGGATGGAACATAACTGACCAGCACGAGTGGTGGGTGTATCTCTGCCGATACACAGGAGCTTGTTCTTCTGCGAGGAAAAGAATAAGCCCAGTGTTGGAATGATCTTTTGATTTGTATAGCTTCACGTCGTGGGATTTAATTTGTGTTGTAGTCATCAACATAGAGGATGCTCAAATTTAACGTCCCTTTATGGCCAGTGTAAATGATGTTTATTTCTGGGTCTTTGTTGCTTGGTAATCTGTCTTCTGTATACAAAATAAATTGGCCGTGGACGCATCACCAGAGTATAACAGATGACATCAGGCAACGTGTAGATGTATATGCCCTGTTTTTCCCCAATCTCGATCAGATCTGATGTTGTGCAAGTGCAAGATAAGATAGGATCTTTGACAAACAAGTGGAACCAAACAAATTTGTCCTGTCAGACTCTACAAGGCTGAAGAAAAGGTAACAAGTCCAGAAGATGATTCGTCGTGCCGGGCGGAAGTATAGGAGGGAAATAAAAGAATTCCAGAGTTTGTAAAAGAAAAAAAAAGAAGTGCAGAAGATGAGGCCTGACCCAGGTAAGAGTATCCAGGTCCAATGTAAGAGCTCATTTGGGCCAATACGTACGTGTGCTTCATCTTGAACGCATCATTCTGTCCTGAAACGATAATTGTAGAAAAAAAAAATATCCAAATACTCCTAGTAACAAACAATTGTTATTTAAAGTACACAAAAAAATTAGGGACAAATTAAAAGACTCGTATTGATAGATTTGTATTCAAAGTACCTTTGTGCTTGTATCCATGTTTTTCTTGAATATATAAAAGACTGTACATCGTCATTGTGTATTATTGTATTTACTAGCATCGTGTCCATGCGTTGCCACGGGACAACTAAAAATTTTACACTAAAAACACACAGATCTTAAGATAAGATAATAATTTTATGAAATTAAATAACAATATTAAGGTTATATTTAATTAAAAAATCAAAATTCATGAAATTAACAGTCACGAAGATCGTTGTGTCGTAGGCTTACAAACTCTACTTTATAAACTTTTCCGTGATACGACTAAGATAATGTTTTATGTCGGTAGGAAGAAAATCTGCGATATCTATTTCTTTCATTGTCCGTGTGTTGCAATGTGAGGAAAAATAATATCATGATAATTTCGATATAAACATGTATTATACTACTATTAAAAAAAATAATATTATATGCATATGCTCACAACATCAATATTACATGCTTCAGAAGAAAAGTGTCTTAAGTTTGTCTGTCCAAAAACATGCATCCTCCATTTGATATTATGGTCAGGTTTCATATTTAGGCGACCTTATTTCTCTACGTTTCCATATGGAAAACATGAATAGGGGTATTTTATTTGTTTTACTTTTAATATACCTTCCTAAAAAGTCGTAAATAAGAAATGCCACAAGTAACAAGCACAATGCGGCACGCCACTTTCACAGATTGCTCTATCTCTCAGCGTAATTTACAAACCTGAAATAGAAAACAAGTGAGCATAGACTGAGACACACTAAAACAGAGAATTCAGTACATCATCAACTCATTTGTATTGAATGCCACAAGTCTGCTAACAGACACAATGTCGCACATCACTTTCAATACAGATTGTTCTACCTTGTAAAAAAAGGTAATTACCATATCATCTGAGCATCGTCACACTTTCAAAACAGGATTAAGCCTCAGTTTGTTCAGAGGCTGTGCACACATCAGGTTCTATGTGTGCATTTTGGCAGATCTCTTCTAATTCTGCCCTCATTTTCTCTCTCTCTCTCTCTCTCTCTCTCTCTCTCTCATTCCATTCGAGTTGACCAAGGTAGCAACCACGACCACGCACGTCGTCTCTCGTCTCTGGTCATCTCTCTCTCTCTCTGCTTGCTCGTGTTGCGTCTCCATCTAGGTTCTCTCCATTTGGAAGTGGCAGGCGAGCAGCCACGCGCACGCACGACCAACCTCCGGCGGCCAGCTCCTCGATCTCTCTCCGGCCATCGGTCGCCATGGCGGCCGCGGCGGCTATCATTGTCGTCATCCAGGCTGCATGACGAGGTAACCGTTAGTTTCCTTCCGCTTCGATCCATCGTTGCTTCGCTCCATCGGCTCTTCTCCTCCTCTCTTCTTCCCTCTCATCTTTGATCTTATAAGGTTAGCGTACATACATGCGTCCTTGCTTATTCACTCTCATGTTCCAACAGAGCTCCTGCTTTTGCATTGCATGAATGCATCTTCATGGATTTTCGATGGCTTCTCACATTATTTCAGTCCATTTTAGTGTCTTTATACCTATAAAACTGAGGCGTTTTTTTCCTTTCTCTCTTTTTCATTACTGACAAAACAATCATTATTACAAGTTTTCTCTCTTTGTTGTCTCTTCGCCCCCTGCCTGTTCCTAACTTACCAGTTACTCCGTGTATATAATATATAATGTAATATAATATACTAATATAATCAACATGCTCATTCCGATGAAGTTCATTCATTCCTTGCCAACTCCAACTAATTCCAGAAGAAGAAAACAACAAATCTTGGGTCAAATCATCTTTCCTTGGAGCCTCAGCCTCTGCCTCTGTCTCAGCCTCTGCCTCAGCGTCTGCGTCCGTTTGATTTGATTTTGGACGCTTCCAAGCCCAAAAACGGCTGCCTTGGTTTCCGTGTACGACTGCCCATTAATTACTACAAATACTTATTTCTCTCACTACTTGCTTAGTATTTTATATCGACTTATTATTACGTGAAGGACATCAAACCATGCCGTTGTTCAGCTTTGGCCTGTTCCTCCTGTCTGCATCTGAAACTGTTTTGGATGTTTCTGAATATGCACTACTCGCTAGCTGTTCCATTCCATTCAAATACCAAGCTGTTTCACTAAAGCTTTTCCAGCCATTTCATTAATTCCTAGCTAGCCTTATAAGCTTCCCCGGTGGTGGTGGTTCCTAGAGCAACCAACAAACCATTGCCCCTCTTTTGGATCGATGCCTCCAATCTATGGAGGAGTTTATTTCTTAATACAGCACGATGCACTTAACTGTTGACAGCCTGCTAGCTACTAGGCTTATGTATAGCTAGGTAGGTTAGTTTATTCAGTTCTTGGCAACTTTATTTCCTTGCTTCCTTGCATAGGCATAGTGGAGAGTAGTAGTGGAGACAGCTAGTCAAAGCGCAATTTTTCTGAAGCGCCTTTTGCTCCCCTTCCTCCAGATATTCATCCTTTCTCATGCCTCCTCCTCTAGCTATTCATCCCTTCTCATGCCTCCCACCAGCTAGCAAATCCCCATCATGTAAGATCTCAAGACTCCCTTTCTAGCTACCTTCCCTGTTCTAAAGTTCAATTGTTCGTGGTTAGTCCTTTTCTTTCTTCTATTTTGTTCGTCGCTGATCGATTGATTGTATCGAAAAGAAAATGCTGTGCGTTCTCTGTAATGGACATTTGGATCTACCAAAGAATTAGGATATAACCTGTTGTTGGAATATTCCTATGTTTGTGCAGAGACATACGCGAACCGCCGTCCTATTGTCTCTTGTCCACTGGTTTTAGTAGCTTTTCTGTGGATTAAATATATTGTTTCTCAAGATTCAAATTTCTTAATGACATGTTGATGGCATCACCAACAGCAGTTGTGCCTGTATCCCCCATTTGGAACTCTTGCCATAGCTGTGTTTTAAACATGTCTGCTTGGTCAACTGCTACTGTTCTATTGGACCGGATCACCACCACAAATTTGGATGAGATCGATGTCCAACATGTAGATTATTTTCCCTTTGACGATTCGTCGTCATCATCCATACTGCATTTTTGGTAACAAAGTTTTTGAAAAAGCCATGACGTATTATTTTGTGGCAAAAAATAATCCTTTTGTAGAGATGTTTTCAGTTCAACTAGTTCTTTTGCTGTCAGCTGCTCGGTTGAATTTTTCCACTGTTCATTCTATTCTGTGAGGTATCTTGCACAAGACAAACACTATTCTGTTTGGTGATCTGCTGAGATTCTTTATGTCTAGTTAGGTTCATATTACTGTTCAAAGTAATGTTTCCAAATGAGGTGCTGGTGCCTCTTCACTTTCTCGTTGTGCCTTTGAATTTCTTTTGGCTCCAGTCTTTGTCCAGAAGAACAAGTCTTTGAAATCTTTGTGGCTACCTTCAATTTCCTATTTTTCATCACTGGACTCTTCTGCTTGGTTTCGTGTAAAGCTGAAACTTGTACCTACCTACCTACCTAACCTGACTTGTTGTGAAAACCTTCTGCAGGCGTCGTCTTTGTTTTATGAGCTGTTCGTGTGAAGCTGGTTGCAGAAATTGAGCTTAGTTCAGACATGGACAAGAGTACCAGCAGAAGGAAGAAGGTAGCGTCTTTTGTATTCACTCCGGCCAAAACTTCATAAGTTAGTTAGTTTACCTTTTGAGATTTTCTCTTATCTTTTTGACCTCTCCTTTCTAGTTTTCCTTTCCAAAACTTCATGGAACGTAAGGTGGGAATGCCTCACCAAGACATAGCACCACAGCATACTGCATCGACTCCACAGGTTTTTAGTTTTTATTGCATCCTTTCTAACAGCAAAGCAACCAATTTTTCTCCTCTCTAGTAATCAATGAGGATAAGAAAAAAAATCTTGCCTACATCCTAAATCTTGTGTCATAAAAAAGTACTGTACTGTGTAAATTGTTGTTATGATTTCAGTCAAATTCATACAATATTACTGTTGGTTTTTCAGTTGATTTGAACGAGTCCCCAGAACGGTCAGCAGTGGCTTCCCCGTCAGCATCATCCTCATCCTTCTTCAAAAGTCTTTCAGGTACGTATTTATCCCATTCTACTCCATTAATTCAACTCCTCTACATTCAGTCATTGATTAGATTTTTTTCTTTCCATGTGTTATCTCTTTTAACCTAGAAGTCTAAGCCAGGTTTCGCTTTCCATTTTATAACTTCATCTTGTTCCAAATAGAAAGGCGAAGTCTAAATTTCGGTGGTTTCGGTTCTCCTGCAACAACCAGTACTACCCATATGGAAGCTTTCAGGTGAGCGCAGTCGTCAGTCTCAGCCAAGTCACTAGTTTCCCATGGCTCTACCCTTTTTTTGGAAACAAAAGATTTTACAAGATTCAATTCTTTAGCTCAAATTGAGATGTTTACTGTGCCTTATATACTCTTGCTCCTGATAGGGTATTTGCAGCCACATGGAACGTCGCCGGAAATACCCCGGACAGAGGTCTCAATCTGAATGATTTCCTGCCTTCTGATGACTACTCAGACATTTATGTGCTAGGGTATGCTCAAATTTAAGCATCACGAAACTACATTATTGCAATTGTCTAATCCGATTCAGATTTCAGTGTATCCTATAGAATCACAATGCATATCTTCAGGCATCACATCTTCAGACATCAGTCTCTGACACGTATGCTTGCTTTTCGGCTTAAATCGTTGTCATTTTCATGTCTCCAGAACCACGAGAGATTTCAGCACGTTTAATTGTTCTGCGCTGATCTTCCTATCGTGCAATCTCCAAACCAATCAAGATTTTTCGTTGTGGTTATACTGCATATCTAAGTTCTTATTCCAATGAGTCCATGACAGTTACCTAGCAACTACTGGCTCCGGCAGCTGTCAACTCATTAAACTAATAATCTCATCATACTGGAAAATCAGTTATGGAAACATATATATATCTAGTGTAAATCAACCTCTCTGTGCAAAACATACAAACCAACTACGGAGAAGAGGTGAGAAGGAGATTTGCAAAAGTGTAATTAGAAACGGGTGGTTAAATACAAAATTACACTTATGTAAATCCCCTCCCTCACTCCCCGCAGCTGGTTTGCACTTCATATGTTACCTCAATTATTGTAGTACAATTCAATCCACATTTGAATCTAACTACCAAAATTACAATCTTTAGTTTACTTCGAAGTTTGAAACAGTATTAACTTTGTATATAGGATCCTTTTCCCGCCATAATTTGGATGGAACAAAAAAAATGCAGGTTCCAAGAAGTGGTCCCCCTGAACGCCGGCAACGTCCTGGTGATCGAGGACAACGAGCCGGCGTCGAGATGGCTGGCGCTCATCAACCAGGCGCTGAACCGGCCATCGCAACCTTCCAACACCTCCGCCGTGTTGGAAGCTTCAGCCAGCTTCAGCCGGTCCCTGGACAAGGCGGTGTCCCCGGCGGCGGCGGCTCTCCAGACGCCGCCGAGCTCCTACCAGCTGGACCCATCCCGGTTCGACAAGTCCTCGAACAGGGAGATCTGCGCCGCCATCACCCGCGGGCGGCGGCTCAAGGCGTGCACCTGCCCATCGTCGTCAGACCACCACCACTACCGGCCGCCGCGGAGGAGGCTGCCGAATTGCAGAGCTCCCTGCCTGATGATGGGCTGTGGCGGCGGCAGCAGGAGCGCGAGCGCCGCCGTCGAGGGCGACACGACGGACGAGGAGGACGACGACGACGAGGACGAGGAGTTTCGGACCAGCAACTTCGCAGCGTCCGACGTGATGATGAAGAGCCCCGCCGCCGCCGGGGCGGCCGCGGTGGCGAGCCGGCGCGAGAAGTACTGCATGGTGGCGTGCAAGCAGATGGTGGGGCTGTTCGCGACGGTGTGGGTCAGGCGCGGGCTGCTGCCCCACGTCGGCCATGTCCGCTTCTCCTGCGTCGGCCGCGGCATCATGGGCTACCTCGGCAACAAGGTCCGTCAGCTGTCTGCTTGAACTCTGAAGTCTGAACCTCCATTGCTGCCGCCATTAATTGCCACGCCGTCATCGCCGCCGCCGTCGTCGTCAAGATCGTGTGATGACATGTTATGGATGTCCAGGGGTGCATCTCGGTGAGCATGTCGCTGCACCAGACGAGCCTGTGCTTCGTGTGCAGCCACCTGGCGTCGGGGGAGAAGGAAGGCGACGAGCTGCGGCGCAACTCCGACGTGGTGGAGATCCTCAAGAACACGCAGTTCCGCCGCCTCTGCAAGCGCTCTGGCCGCCGGATCCCCGAGCGAATCCTCGACCACGAGTAAGTAGCTACCATAGTCCTCGCTGCTCATCCACTTGGATCGATCGATCGATCGGATAAGCATGTAAGCCGACTGACGAGAATCGGGTGCAGTCGTGTGATCTGGCTAGGCGATCTCAACTACCGGATTGCTCTGAGCTACACGGAGGCCAAGAAGCTCGTCCAGGCCAACGACTGGGGCGCTCTCTTCGAGAAGGATCAGGTAACCATGAAATGAAATGCAACTCAAGTTCATATGATTTTTGCACAAACTCTGTCAGAGCTCTGTCTGAAACTCTGCATGTACTGCAAAGTGTGCAATTCGCATTCCTGATGAAATCTCAACTGGCTGAGCAGCTCAAGACCGAAAGGGAGAGCGGGGTGTTCAGAGGGTGGAACGAGGGCAAGATATTCTTCGCTCCAACCTACAAGTACTCGTGGAACTCCGACAACTACGCCGGCGAGGACGCGTCGTTGTCCAAGAAGAAGAGGAGGACGCCGGCATGGTGAGTGAGCCTTCGCCTTCCGTTCCGACAACAGAAACCCCTCCCTCCCTGCAGATCACGTGGTTTCAGAAAATGTTCAGTGTGCCTGAATCCTGATGAGGATGATGACCAAACCCAACAAAATTGTGCCTGCAGGTGCGACCGGATCCTCTGGCACGGGGAAGGGATAGTGCAGCTGTCCTACATCCGCGGCGAGTCCAAGTTCTCGGACCACCGCCCTGTCTGCGGCGTGTTCATCGTCGAGGCCGCGGTCCCCGACAACAACAGGCTTGTCAAGTTTGCATCAGGCCCCAACATGAAAGTCGGCGCGGAGGAGCTCCTGCTCGCCCCTCCAAGTAGCAGCAGATAGATAGCAAGTGCAGGGCAAGCTCAGTTACATCATACAAGTAATCAAATGCTTGTTCCAACTTCTAAGTACTTGGAAGTTGGAATTGGAACATATATAGTGGTCTGAAGTACTGACTTGAGAACATTATGTGCACACTGCTAGAGATCATACATATATCTATGCAGGGGAGGCAGTTGGAAGCATGCCCTCAACAAGTGCTTGGTAGTGACTAGCTAGGTGGTGAGTGTTGACCATAGTGCTGATCAGTATAATAGTAGTACTGCAAACCAGTCTAGACTCAGCAAGGCCCTCTTAACGAAAAACGGGTGAAGTCCCGGTCGCGAAAAAGAAAAGAGACTCAGCAAGGCTAACTGAAAGATGCTCCACACATCGTTTGCTCATTGTTATTTCAAGAATCAAGATTGTTCCCTTCCACAGAGGGCAAGAACCAAAGGGTTCCCATGACCATAACTGCAGGAGTACAGGACTAGTACCATATCTTGATTCCATGGGCTGTGATTCATTTGATTTAATTTGTGTCAGGGTTGAGGAAGCTAGTAGCACAGTTATAGTTACTTAATTTGATGTTTCTCCATTCAGAACAAAAAATGCAGTCGTATGCATCTCTGTTCTGTCTATACATGATTGCCAACATGTTAAATCTATACAAGCATGAAAAGCGCTCATTTGGTACCAGATCATTGAGCTCTTCAGTGTTCACTAATTGCTGCTACTGTAATGCCCAAACACTAAATAACTGTTGGTTTATTGTTTTCCATGTTGCGAACCAATTGATGACTGAAGCAACACATCAATTGTAATTTCAGTTAACACAAAACTGGCAATTTCATTTTGCCTAGTCGACATAGTCCATAAATAGTTGCATAAACAGCTATATATGGAGTATGGTATTGTACTTTCTTTGACATGTTAAAATCGTTTAATTGTTGATATCAATGCACAAATTTAAGACTGACGGCGGTTCCTTCGAGCGTGGTCGATCCTCATTCCTTTTTCTCGGCATTCAGTACTGCAGAAAGCGCTTTCTCCCCTGCAGCATCAAGTAATCAAACAGAAGGAAGGAGCAAAATCTCGAACTCCAAGGCTGAGGAAAGATAGAAGTACCCCCTCCATTGTCAAACTTCTCTAGCTTTAACCAAGTTTATTTATAGAAAAATACACAAATATGTACAACATCAGACTAGTTTTGTTACATACACCATGAAATATGTCCTGATAATACATTTATTTGATATTGTAGATGTTAATATTTTCTATAAATGGTCAAATGAGACAAGTTTCACTTAGAACAAACCTAAAATGACTTGCATTCTCAAATGGATTGGTACCTAAGTGTAGTAGTATTTCTTACAAAGAACGATAGGAGCAAAAGATTGAACAATATATCAAGGAATATAATTCTTTCTTATTAAAAGTAACCTGAATAAACCTCCTTGCATGAATAGAACATGGCAAAATCTAAGAACCAACACATGTTCTGATGAAAAGTAACTTGATTAAACCTCATTGCATGAATAGACATCACAAAATCTAAGAACCAACATGTAGCAGTTGCAGATCAAAAGCTAACTTGACTAAAAGTTTAAAACTGAGCATAACAACCAGAAATTAGGGAAAAAAACTTTAACTTTATCAATAAAATACCTAGCTAGGGTACCAAGGAAAAGCCAAGAAACATACTTGTAAATGTAGATGTCAACCTCTGGGCCAAGTGTACGGTTGCATGAAGCACAATACTGAAGAAAGCACAGGGGTTGCATCTGCATGCCTGTAGATGGCACTGAACGAACACATATGCCAGTCTCAATGTGGTGACCCTTTTCATCCCTGCCTGTTTCTGCCGTCTGAGCAAGATTCAGCGACATTGAGGGTGTGGTGCTCATCGTGAGAGAGCGGTTTAAGCTTTCTAATGGAACAACCTAGTGATGCTTTATTTATGGTCTATTAGTTTGTGTGCTTCTCTCTGTTTCTCTAGCTATGTCCTTCTTATCAGGTTGCCTGCCTCACTGTGTTCAGTATAGGAAGTGAGAGAATGATATGTCCACGCAGTGCTAGTGGGTTAGTGATGCATAAGAGTCGGCAGGCACACTTTTTTCCCTTTTTAAGGGAAAGAGGACATGGTAGGTGCCATTTCTACAGGTTGATTGATGACACTGACCAGATAGGACACTAGTCTTCTTCTTGGTAAGCATTGGTCATGTTAGCAATGCAGTAATGCACACCATGGTAACAGTCAGTGATCAGTTAAACTACTTTATTTTGCAACATTCAAGTACAAATTTTAAATGTTTGAAGACTCACTGAATCATATGTCAGAAACAGCATGATGATACATATCAGTGGGAATGCAGAATGACACATCTTGCAGCCAACACTTCCTAGTCGGCACAGGCATTTGGAGGCCATTATAGCCTTGAGGTAGGTTGTATAGTTGAAGAGCTGTACTTTCTAAATCATCTCCCTTCATCAAATTTTCAGGGGGGTGGGGTGACAACTGACAGGATTTTGCCTACATAAACATTACTATGCCTGGGCCAACAAACTGTAGTTGATGCGCTAGTTTCTTGAAGAGAAGTTATATGATTTTGTAACTTATGTTGGAAATGACTATTCATTCCAACTTTTGTTGGTTGGTATAATTATTATCACTATGATAATCGAGAAACCCCAAGTTCTTTTCAATAGGGGAAGAAAGATAGAACCTCGCTTTCAACACATAACATTATCACCAATGGCCCTTTTCAGATGTCACTTTACTCCACTGTTTCAATTTCGTTTTCCTTGTCTTTATCCTACAATTAAATGACGAGGCACTGAGGTCCTGATTCCTCGAGACCACCATTTTACTTATATTACAAATGTACTACATACAACGTTGATTGGTCATGTCCATGTCCTCCCATTCAGCATTCGCCAAAGCCAGGAATTGTGAACAACTGAACAAGTGATCATGTTGGTTAAGCCACTACCAGGAATCGCCAAAGCCAATGTCACGTAAGCCACTAGCCCAGACCACCACCAGCAGCAGCCGGGGTGCATCTTGTTCGCCCTCCCACGCCTACGAGAGGCTCGACGGCACGACGCTGTCGTGGGCGGAGCCCGAGTCCGACGCCATTGATCGCCTCAGTGGTGACGAGCTCGGCAGCGTCCACGAGACGCTGGCGGGGCTACGCTTGGCGAGGGAGGGCACGCCGGCGCCCCGTGGAGGGGAGGGGATATCTTCATTCTCCGATCTTTTTGAAGGAAGCCGAACAGCTAGCTGTTCTTCCATGGCATCTTTAAGTTGTACATATCCATATGATACTATGCCTTATCTGATGGCGGTTATAGTATTATCAAAGGTAATCTCTCATGTTTTTCTATCTCAATCAATCAACATCTGCAAAGGTTTTCAATTTCCGTGCAATGTCAAACTGTCGCTTCATCGGTCATCACGCTTAAACATTATAACGATTATTATATATAGGCAATCTGAATTATCAAACTCTCCAAATGAAGGCATACGACTATCACAAGCAGGTACATGCCCAATCCAGAAAAGCGCTAGGATATCAAACATCGGAGAGGCAGAACGGCACACCAACGCTTGCTAAAAGTTGTATAAAAATAGTACAATGTCTCAACATTTCAGCCAGTGACAGCAATATATGACACCACACCAGCGATCAATTGGTTGGTGCTAATGAGGTTGGGATGCTAACCATTCCCTTCTTTGGATGGATAAGACCATGCCGATCAATTTGTACCAGCAACAGGTCCAGGCACCTGCAGCAGCACAATCGTTGCCAGTTTCTTCGCCCTGAATCACCCAACGAGCTCTCCTGACATTGAAACATCTCGTGCATATCTCCCCCTGTGGCAAGAGAACCAATGAATTTGTAAACTTTTCCAGACAGGTGACAACAAAATCAGGTTGGGAGGGATCTGGAGACACAAGTGGGAAGCATTTTTCAAGCAGAGCAAAATCTCAGGGCATCAGTAGATTCATGGGAAGCTATTGTCCATTTCTGAGCCCCCACTATGATAAATGTTAATTGACAGCACAGTCACCAACTGAACATTATCTTTATGTTTGGATATCATTTCCCACAGACAACAATATTTTCTAGGTTCGCACTTTGCAGTAGTAATGAACATGAATTGTAAACATCCCAACAAAAACTTAAGAAAATGCTCACCTGCATATTTCACAAGGGGAAAGTGAAAAGGTAAGGGGGAAAATGCATGAGTTATTTAGTTCCCTCTAATATTAGAAATCCAGTGGCATTCCAAACATATCATTGATCTCTGCCATGACATCACGGGTGGTGATTGTGGGCTCAAACAGACCATCCACAGCATCAAATTTGCGAGAATTCTTCTGATCAGCTTTGCTGGTAGGGTTATCTTTTAGGTCATCATCAGCTAATATGGAGAAACCAGAAGCTGGAGCTGTTTTTCTGTCTGGCAGTGCATTGGCTTTCCTCTTTGTTCTGTCACCCTTGAAGTTCAGTGGTCTCCCAAACATATTATTTATATCATCCATAGCCTCCTTTAGATTGACAGTTGGATCGACTAGCCCATGGTGGCATGCATTTTCCACCTTAGGTTCATCATCAATAGTAGATCCAACAAATCTATGAATGACAGTGTCTTCTCCAAGCCCAGAACTCACAGGATGATAACCTTCATGATATCTTGTTCCTGAATCATCAGTAGGCTTCACAGTTCTAGAATTCATCTTCATACTGTCATCACTTTTTTCACATTGTTCTTCTTCGTCATCTGGCAGTATTGCAAATCCTCCAACAAATGGCTTCTGGAAGTCACTTTCACCTCGATGCTTAGATGAATCACATAATGGTCTTTGAGGAGACCTATTCTTCCTGTGGCATGAGACATTCTGGACATTGCCATTAGCCTCATTTTCATCAACAAAGATTTCAAACGCACTTGTTTCCTGATTTAACTTCACGTTTTCCTTATTAGAGTTCTTGTTTTGCCTCACAATTTGGTCGTTGGCATCAGGACTATCCTCATCAACAAAGATCGCAAACCCTCCTGTTTGCTGACTGAATTTTGGATGGTCTTGCTTCATGCTGTTGTTGTGAAGCACATTTGGATTACCTTTAGGTTCATCTTCATCAATAAAGATACCAAATGCACTTGCCTGCTGATCATAATTTGGTTTCTTAGGTTTTGATCGTCTCTTGAGCATTGTCTCAGGTTCTACTGGCTTCAAAAACATGCTATTGATGGCATCCATAGCCTCCTTTGTGTTTATAGTTGGTTCAACTAAGCCATGATGGCAGGCATCTTCAGTTTCTGACTTCCCAACCAATGCAGAGCCTACAAACCGTACAACTACAGTATCATCACTGTTGCAACGGGACAAATTCTTTCTCGCTCCTGAGTTGCCTCTGTATAGAGTACCCACTTTAGCTGGCCCTAACGGAGGATAACCTACTGAGGGATTGGAACTGCTTCTTGACTTCGGCATTGTACTGGATTTCAGTTCTTTACAGTTTCTGCTTTCACCTGCAACATACTCTAAGGTAAGTACGGTAACACGGAACAAATCAACATCTATATTTGCGATTCAATTAAATATGTTCAGATTAGAGATAAGGAACCACAAGAAGAATTTTGTTTCTTCATTTTGGGAAAGATTGATTAATAAGCTTTTAATAAAGAGAAAAGTGGCATGGACAAGATATGGTTACACCAGTAACTGATTTGTATAAACGTTTTTCACATGCCTACCTTCAACTTGGTTTGCCAGTGTAGCACTTGACTCAGCTTTCCTAGGCATTATTTCCTGCAGCTAAAGTGCACAAATAAAAAGAAGTCATCAACAAACCCAACACTGGCCATGATATAAACTGTTGTAATACATAAATGAGAAGTATACTTTATCTTTCCTCCTCTTGTATGATTCTACACGAAGACTAAACTGTGCATGTGCTTTTTGCAACTCCCCGATAGGCTCTGCAAGGCTATAATTCACTTCAGTAAGTAACCAGCTTGACTCTTAAAGGAATTAACTATATATGTACTGAGATCAATTTTTTTTTAACATGGCCTGTCTTAATTCTTCTCGATTGTTAAGTGTTGCATAACCATGTGTGACTATTTCTTAATAGATGCATTCAGGTTGGCCATGAGGCTACATAGTGTATCTCAGATCAGAAAAATGATAAGACAGTTATTTTTTTACTACTAAGTACTAACTTATTCACAGTAGGTGGGTCTGAGATATGCCTAGTTCCAGATGATCAAAATACATGCAAGATTCAGCTAAGTGGAGCTGAGCTCACACAATAATAACAATGGTAGTAGGAGGAGATGGTATCAAAAAAAAAAAATGAGAGTAAAAGTCTTACTTCTGGATTCCCAAACAATACATCTTCTCCGCGTCATTGAACCTCCTGTGCTTCTCATAATACAGAGCATAGGCCATATAAAATGAAGCTCTCTTGAGGCCTATTCCATTGTGCTCCATCTTCTTGAGCAATGGCTTCGCATCCGCCACATAGTCCATCTACATGATTTAAGAGATTAAACCCAGTAAGACAACGTTCCCATTTCCTCAAAAGCACGCGTCTTCTTCCACTGGCACTATGACGCAATCTACATGAAAAGTTGCAGTAAGCCTATTGAGTTATCGTGACAGCGTTCCCAGGTTCCCTGCGTGATAATGATGCAATTTACAGTATGTGCATTGTTCAAAAAAAAAAAACCGTGCTGTCGAATCCGTACATCAGATAGAAAGAAATGGCAACCCGAACCAGTGCAGAACTGCAGAATCAGGACACTCTGAACTCCCCAACCCACCCACAGACACTGACACACCCCAAAACGTCAATCGAACCAGTGCAGATTCAGGAGGTCACTCTGAAAAAGGAACCCAAAAAAAAAAGTAAACTGAACTACTGCAGATTCAGAAGGCCAGGCCACTCTCGTTTCACACACCAAAAAAGGGAGGCCAGATCAGATCACTCTGAAAGTGAATGCCTCCAAAGCCCTGGACCGATGACCCTGCTACAATGAAGATTGAAGCGCACGGGGAGAAGAGCGCTGACCATCTGGATCCAGACGCGGAGGTACCGCGGGTCGTCGCGGTAGCGCGCGTCGGCCTGGAACTCCTGCGCGCACTTCTGCAGGAACCTGGGCAGCTTCTCCCGTAGCGTCGCCGGCGGCAGCGCCCGCTCCATCTTCCGCATCCCCCTAGTAGGAAGCAAACCACAGCGGCGAAGAAGGGGCGTCATCAGTCGATCCGTTACCGGCGCGCAAAACACAGGCACGGAACTGCAGGGAGACGAGAGAGAGAGAGAGAGAGAGAGAGAGAGAGAGAGAGAGAGAGAGAGAGAGAGAGGGAGCGGCGGACGGTGGCGCCGTACCGGAGCCACGGGCGCAGCGGGTCGGACCCGGCGTAGGACCGGATGTCGTCCACCACCGACGAGAGGAGCTCCTTCTCCTTCTCCTTCTCCTGCTCCGCGGCGGCGGCGGCTGCGGCGGCGGCCATGGCTCCGCTTCGATTGGCGGCGGCGGCGGATGTTCCCTGGCTCTGGCGGCGCCGCTGCCTCCCCCTCCCCAATTCAAATGGAATCCCCCGTCTATCTCTCTCTCTCCACGGGCGACGGACATGAAAAGGGCGGGCCCCACCGGTCAGACCTGCACGCCTCGCTCGCCTCTCTGGCGTGCGGGCCCGACCTGTCATTTACCCAGCGCAGGAACCATGGAGGAGTTGGAGATCGACGGACAACGGCGGCGACGCCTCGATCTGCGGGTGGAATCGAGGAGGGGAGAGCAGAGGCGGCGCTCCGGCGAAGCGGATGCCAACCTGTAGCCACGCCACCACGACGGGAGCCGGCCGCCCGCCCATCATTCGCCTACGGAGTCCAATCCGCCTCGGTTCGTCCCCTCCCTTCCACCTCTCATGTCCTCCGATCCCGCATTCGATTTTGCTGGATCATTCTGCCTCGTGTTGAATCGCGCACTTGTTAGCTCTGCAAACTAGGCAGGAAGCCGATTCGGTTGCGCTCGAAAGCGAAGGCAGTAGCCGTAACAACTAGGATTTGCAGTCAACAAGATGTAGTAGATAGCACCACCACATGCTCCATCATTTGGTTATTGTGAGATGGTGAATGGGAAATTAGAGATTCGTGTGTCTGCCCAAAGGGCCTCAGATGCCGAGCAGATACTTTATGGCCTGCAGAGATGGAGTTGCGGCCCGAGGGCGGTTTAAGAGTTTCCCCTTAACCCTGAAGTCTTCTGTTCTCCCATGTACCATCTCTTCAGTCTCTCTTGAGCATCCACCACCTACAGATAGGGGCTTGTTAGAGGTGCTTCGACATGCTTTGTACCTTCTAAGTATCTATCCACTTTATTTTTGATGAACAGATAACATTGTTTCTTAGGTGCAATACTGAGAAAACAGTGACTCAATGTAAACCTGTTTTTCCCAGTCAGTCTTTAATGTTATGAAGAGAAGTACAATAGTTTGGACTAGTGTCCCGAGCAGCATGCCAATCCAAATTCCCTATGATGAACAACAAAGGAGAGTGAGGGCTTAGAACAAAGATTTTTCAGTGTTCCACAATGGTAAACACCAGACTCTGAATTGAACTCTGTATATCACCTGTACATGAAGCCCCAGCACTAGCCCAGGACTGCTCCAAGAGGGATGCCAATCAGGTAATATGAAGTGACGTTGACATAGGAGACTATGCTTTGCCAGCCTGCGCCGACAGCAACGCCTATATATAGATTTGATGATGATAACGGTTATTTTAGTGTCAATAAAACAAGGTGGTGGCAGCACATTGTAGCGATCTCTATCATTCAATAGAACTTAGGAGAAGGATACCTGATAGCACTGGCTGAACACTGTTCAGCAATATGGAGAAGGCTAGCAGAGGCGAAAGGTCGGCAACTGCCTCAGCTACCGCTTGACTATCCGTAAATATGTAGGCAAGGCCTCCACGGAAGAAAAGGAAGAGCACAAACAACACAAATCCAATCGAGAAAGATGTGATGACCACATTGTAAATGGCAAACTTTGCCCTTCTTGCGCTTCCAGCTCCAAGCTCATTTGCCACTCTCACTCTGAAGAATATATTGCATTCATATCAAAATCATTGAAAGTAGATTTTGCTGAATAAAAAAGCTAAAGACAAAATATTTACCCAGTTGCAGCCAAAAACCCGAAAGCAATCATCATCTCCCAACCGTTGATATTGAGGCTGCACATTTCACAAATAGTTAGCACACTGTTTAGAGCCTGTTGGATCCACACTGGGTTTCAACTTGCAAAAGACTTTTGGCATGTGGATTTCTAAAATCTGAAGCAAAAGCTAGTCCTGTTCGGATCAGTTGGAGCTTTCAACATCCACAGGCTGGTAAAAGCTAGAGAGAGCCATCTTATAGATGGTAAAGACTATAGAACAAAAGTTGGGATCTGATGAACTGGCTTATGGAAGCTATATTCCAAAATCTGGTGAGATGATTCCAAGATCTAGTTAGATGAGATCCAAACAGGATGGAGTAGCATGGCAGCCAATTATGAGCAGAAGGACAAAAGATGTACTGAAGAACTGTGAATAGCAAATTACTAACAAGTGAACTGTAGAGTAATCCATATTACCATATTGAAAGGGCATCGAGTGCAACCTCTGCATTCTTCATGTACCCTGTGAGCAGCACCAATATAGTGTTGTACCAAAATTCCAAACTGAAATGAAAAGCAGCAATGGATATGTATGATGGGTGTATCAAAACCTTGATAAGATTGATAAAAAAGTCATGAAGTCTCCATGAAAAATGTGCATGCCACTTACCAGAGCATGACACCAGAAGATAGAGAGAGCTTGACGATGGCACCGAGGTCTGCAAACGCAGCTGAGGAGAACCCGGTCCACGTGTGAGGGCAGCCGCCGAAGAAGACGAAGGCAAGCTGGCCAAACACGGGGATCCACAGGGCGATGACCATTGACCCCATGACGCCAGCGAGGCCGAGCTGGAACTTGACGGTCATGAGCCAGGACAGGAGGAGGTGGAGGCCAAGGTTGAGTATGGCCAGGTGGTGACGATGATGTTCTTGCTCTGCGCCTGAAGGTACATCTGGAGCGTGTAGGACCAAACATAGGAGAACATGACCAGGATGTACCATAGCGAGATGGTCCCTGCGACAGCCGAGATGTCTGGGTCCTGGCCTAGCGCGACGAGCAGCGGCCCCGTGAATAGGTAGATGGGGAGCAGGACGATGGCACAGGCGAAGAGGATGATCCAGGACCGCTGCAGGTAGATGCCCATCATGTGGTACTGCTTGGCACCATAGGACTGCCCGCAGAGCGTCTCCAGTGCGCTCGCCATCCCCAGCTGCAATGCGGTTCGTCACAGCGGTAAGATCCATGAAAACAGCTCTGTCGCTTAAGCTTCTATAGTGTTAATTATATACAGATATAGATATCTTGTTGCGGTCATGCTGTTTTCATTCAGCTGTTGATGTATAATATTTTCACATTTTTTTTCCCTTGTTAGCAATGATCAATGATGGCATGGTTATGCTCTGCAGTGGACACACTAGACAACGCACACCAGAAGAGATTGTTCATCTCGGGTACGTAGGGAAAGGAAGTGTTTGAAGCGGCAAGAAAGGAAATCACGGTCAGGTGATGCAATCATGCAAGTAAAGGCATTGGAGACGAGACGTCCATGCATTTTCCACCATGACTTTGGTGAGATGGACGATGACCTGGCAATCGTCGACGATGATGGTACCCAATTCAGTCAACCCGCTGACAGACGAAACCAAACATGAACCTATTCGGCGTACGTTTCTCTATTGCAAAAAGAAATGTCTCATGGAAGATTTGGGCGACATACATGTCCACAGGAAAGGAACTGATACAGCAATGTTTGTTTCGCTTTCTTTCCCAGCATGTGGCACGGCCGAGTTGTTTAAGATGCTTTGGTCAATGGCTAGATATGTCTCTTCATCTACGAAAAATGGCTATATGTATCATCAGCTGTTTGGTATATATATGCTTATTGGTGATTCTGGTGTTCTTTTTGCTCCACGTACTGCAGTGGATAGACTGTGCCTTCTGCAGTAGTAGTTATTCACCTTTATTTTGAAAATAAATGTGCAGTATGTGAACAGGACAAATATGATTGAACTAATATGTTTAGTGTTCACTTGAGTTATATGTTTTGTCAATTTAATCCACCTTCTGCACTAACAATCATATCATCATATGATATACTTAGAGGCTAGAATTCAGACTTGCAAGGTGATGTGATAACTCTCAGTGGGAATTCTGACTTGCAAGGTGATCTGATACCTCTGACGGGAACAGCTCATCTTTTTTTTTTCTTTTCATTTTTTTTTGTCAAAAATCTACATTCATTGCATTCGTGGGCTACGATTAGGGCCTGGGCATTGCCGTGGGCCAAACATTCGTGGGCTAAAAGTACAGGGTAGTAATAAGTGATACTGGGCCACGAGCCCACGACTAGGGTCTGGGCTCTCGAGGCCTTAGGCCCAGATCCGCCCTAAAACGCACGCTGAGATTGTAAGTATTAGCAGGAGATGGAATGAAATCATTGTATTATGATGCATGGAATCTTGATATATGGCATGGATAAAATGGGTGAATGTGTGTTGGCATCCAGGTGGCACTTACGAGGATGCCGTTGCTGAACCTCATGAGGACGGTGGAGACGAGCGCGTAGGCGGCGAGCTCGGTGGCGCCGACGTGGCCGATGAACGCCTGGCTGATGATGGTGACGCCGAACGAGGCGAAGCGGGCGCAGATGGATGGCAACGCCACCACCCACAGCTTCTTGTTCTCCTCCCACGCGCGCCGCTGCAGCGGCTGCGCCGACCACTCCGCCGCCTCGTCCGCCGCCGCCGCCTTGTGGTGGTGGTGCTCCGGGTCCGCCGCCGCCCGTGGCTCCAGCAGCGGCACCTTCGCCGCCGCCGCCTCACGGCCGCTGCTTTGCCCGTCCATACCGTACCACCGTCGACTCGCCGCCGCCGGGGCCTATTTGCGTGCACGAGGTTTGCGAGGAGGAGAGAATGCTGTGATGACCACGGGCGTGTGCGACAAGCTCTAATAAGCTCTGATGAGAAGAAGATTAGCCGAGCGCTCTGGTTGTTATATATTCCGGAAGAGTAGCCGTGATGTGCTCTCGGGAGGTACGCGCGGCGCGTTGTTGCTGTTGATTCATGCGGGCAATGACGAGATTGCGGTATATACGAAGAAAAACGTCTGTTTTCTGCTCCTAACACGGCTCCCTGGACTCTTCTTATTTATATATAATAAAAAGACCGTTTGACACTAAGGACCTCCCCACAGCCTTTGCCGTCAAAAAAAACACGGCTCCTATATGAATAAAAATGTTTTGATAACTAGTCTAGGAGAGAGGGAGCTGTGAGAAACTGATGGCCACCGGTACGTTAGTTGTCTGCGTCACGGGAGGAGGAGAGGCGGTCGTCGTCGTAACTACTCCGTACATGCCATGCCGACGATCAAATTTGCTAATATCAAAAAAAAAAAAATCCGTCAAATTAAAATACCGGCACATATATAGAGTACTAAATATAAATAAAATTAAAATTTAATTACATAATTTAGTTGTACTTTATGAGACGAATAATTTGAGTCAGTTTCTCAAGTGACAGCACCTGCATGCTGGGAATTGGCATTTACAGATTAAAAAAAAAAGGAAATTCGTGCGTGTATCACGCCAGCATGCGTGACCTGGACTTGGTTCCTACCAACCAGGGGCTTGTTTAGTTTCCCAATTGAATACCAAATTTTACTATGTAAAAAGAGGTTTTCTGTCACATCAAAATACCGATACATACATAGAGTATTAAATGTAGATAAAATTAAAAACTAAATATACAGTTTGGCTGTACTTTGCGAGACGAACGTTTTGAGCCTCCTTAACGCACCCCACCATCGCCCTCAAGGGCCCATCTCACAGCATGCCTTCCTCTTCTCCTCGAACCCTACACACACGTGGTGATCCAATCCTGCAGCTATCACACACATGGAGATGGTCCATCGGGGTCGGGGTCCATTGGACCATGCTAGGAAATTTAGGGGTCCATCGGGACCATGCTAGGAATGGTTGGCAGCTCGTCGAACAATCATGCACATGGAGATGGTCCATCGGGGTCGGCGTCGGGGGCGTTGTCGATGAAACCTCGTCAGCAGTCTACCACGGGATACCCCGAGGTAGTAGATTGCGGTGAAGGGCGCGCTAAGACCTATGATCCGGATGTGAGACACAAGACGAACACCGGGGTTTATCCAGGTTCAGGCCGCTCGGAAGCGTAATACCCTACGTCCTGCGTCTCTGTTGCTGTATTGATGAGATATCAAAAGCTCGTGTGTTCTGGGGGTCCTTGCCCGCCTTATATAGTGGGGGGGAAGCTTACATATCTAGGGTTTTCCTATGTGGTCGGTTACATTGAGCCGTATCCTTGGAGTACACGACTAGATCTAACCGACTAAGACTCCTTGCATGCCAAGTAGCCTTGAAGGCCCGCGCGGCCCACCGACCTAGTCGGTAGCGGATCACGGGCTCTGTCTTTTCATCCGGCCTACCGATCACGATGATGATGGACCAGCCTTCGTCTTCTGGTCTGAGCTGTCTAGATCGAGCAGCCCAAAGTATGGTTGTGAGGGTATACGGGGTCTATACCCCACAGCTAGTCCCCGAGCACCATGTATCTTGAAGGAATCACCGTCTTGACCTGTACCGAGCAGTGAAGATGCAGACCACGTAGTGCCGAGCAGTGAAGATGCAGACCACGTAGTGCCGAGCAGTGAAGACACCGACCACGTAGTGCCGAGCAGTGTTATCGCCGACCACGCAGTGCCGAGCTGCGAAGCTGCCGACCACATGGTACCAACCAACACTGACACTGATCAGTCAGCACTATCCAGGCTTCTCCCGAGCAGTTAAGTCTACTCCCGACCACAAATTATGTCAAGGAAGGTGACCAGTCGAAAGATGCATGGTGTTCCAAGAAAAAGAAAAATATTTTCACATCCTGAGACGTAGGCCTACGTTAACACGTGACATGAAGTATCACTGGAATGTTAACATGAACTGTCCACGGAGGTAGGGGTACCGAACCAAGAACAGAAGATAAGCCCTAGTCACCGCGAGGTGACATGGGCCCACGTAGTCCCCAAGCTCGATAGAAGATAGGATATGTTGTATTGAGCTTTTAAGAAAAAACTCAACACAACATTAACTTTCCACAGTCAATGCCAATTGACGAGTTGATGCAAAGTCCCAGGTATGAACCTACGACCTTCTGCTTAGGAAACAAAAATCAGGTTCGATCGGGTCGAGGGAGACCGAGAACCACTGGTCCATAGACACTGCTGAGTAACAAGTCGAATACACAGTCCCCAGGTAAATCCTGGACAAAGCAGGCTTAATCAGATCAAGAGACACTGAGAACCGCTGATCCATAAAGGCCTCTGGGTAGCAATGACGAGTCCCCGAGCAGCATGAAGCAGAAAATGAGGTTGTACGGTGCGTAACACCTAACCAAGTAGTTGTGACGAGTCCCCGAGCAGCATGTAGCCGAAGATGAAACTGTGCAGCGTGTGGCTCCGAGTCAAGTCCCCGAGCAGCATGTGGTCGAGAACCATGTATACGGTGCATAACACCGAGCTGGACCAACTGGGCAGTAAGCACCAAGCAGCCCAACTGGTCAGCAGTGAAGTCCTTGTGCCAGGTTGTATTAAAAAACCTGAAGACGATCCTTGATCCAATCCCCGAGTGTACGAAATGTACTCGGCGACCGGGCCTTGTTCTAAAAAATAAACATGAAAATCGGTAGTACATGATGTACAAATAATTGATCTGGATGATAACATGTATGCCATTTTAGATGTTTGATATGTAGAAACCATGAATGACGTCGCTAATCAAGTTTTGCCTCCCACCCTCAAAGCAAGCTAACTCTGTCAGGTGACTTAGGGATGCGCTAGTGAACCGCGTAGGACCACTGGGAACACTAAGTACCTAGTACCGTTAGAGAGCAACTACAAAATCTCCTAGTGCCATGTAGCGCGGAGCTGTAACATATCGTAAGAGGATCGAAGAAGTGCCTTGTCAAGCCGTTCTTGGCGGGCAAGAAACAAAGTTTAATTGTGACTTATTCAGGGCGCATATATGATGAGTAGTAAAAAAGATACAAAGTTGTGTAGAAAAGAAAAGGATAACGAAAAAACTGAAGAAAAAACTTAGCTTATTTTTGAAGACATGTTATTGTAGCGGTCGATGATGCCGAGAACGTGTAGTCTGTAAGCACCATCTGATGGAAAACTGCCACGCAGTCCCCAAATGTTGAATGTAACAAATTTGATCTGTAAAATCGATCCCAAGATTTTCAGGAAAAAAATCTAGAACCAATTTTGGAATAAAATAATTGACTGAAAATAAATCTGGGATTAGATTCCGAGATTTCTAGGCACGTGCTGAATTAACAGATTTGGACGCGCCATCACACACACGGGAGAATATAATATCCCGGCCCATGCGCGGAATGGGGCAGGACGGCCCACCAAGCTGAGTCCACTTAAGTCAAATAGGCCCAACCCTAGAAGTCAAAGGGGCACACCCGAACGGTATAAATAGCAGGCGCCACAGGGGAAACGGTTCCGCACCGTAGTCATCTCTATTGCCAGTCGCTCCATCTCCTTGAGCCCGTCGTCTGCCCGAGCAACCGCTGCCATTCCCCAATCTGTCATCACGAATCCAGCCATCGCCGCAAGGCAAAGCAGCCAATCCATGCAGTAGCACCACAGCCACCCTCTACTCACCCACTTGACCCACCACTCTCGGAGGAAATGGCGAGGAAGGGAAGCAAGAAGGCGGGGAAGGCAACCGGATTAGAGGCGTCAGGGGCGCAATGGCGTTAATCAACTTCCACCCGGGAGTCGCTGCAGGTGCTGGCCAACGAGGGTCTGCTACCGTCGTACGAGATGGAGGTGTGGCGGGAGTCGCGAGGTGAGGACTTCCCTACTCCCCGAGATGGGAAAATTGTTGTTTTTGAGGACATGGTCCCTCGAGGTCTTGGAGCACCTATGAATGGTTTTGTCCAGGACCTTTGTATATATTGGGGGATTTTGATTTGTAATCTTGACCCCAATTCCATCCTAGCCCTTTCCATTTTCATCGCCTTCTATGAGCTGTATTTAGGCATCGCCCTCCATTTCAATCTCTTCCGCTATTTCTTCCTGTTGAGGAAGAAGGGGGCCGAATCTGGGGGGTCCCAAGTAGCAGGCGGATGTTATGTGCGGCTTAGGGATGGGCTAAAGGTGCACTGGCTTGGATCCAAGCCCTAATCCGTCGCCAAGGGATGGAATACTCATTGGTTCTACATGATCCAGAATGTAGAAGGGAGGCCGGTGCCCTGCGACATCACGCAGGTGCCAGAGTGCAACCCATGGTGGTCGGAGCTGCCAACTTCAGAGGAGATGTTCTAGGTGAATGAGCTGCTGTAGTTGATTGACAACAAATCGGTCAATGGCGCGCTTGTCGCCGGGATCTAGTCAGTCCATCGGATTCAGCCATGCAAGGAATGGGTGAATCGCCTGTTCAAGTACACTGGACAGACCGACACCTCCCAGGAGAGCCAGGAGAAGCTGACACGGGATGTGTTGAACCGGTGAATGGCTTCTCTGTTCGAGAGGTTTGACCCGAGCAGCAGCTTTTCAGATCAGCATGCTTGGCCATATGACATCAACCGACCACCACCAGAGGTAAGCTGACCAGCTCTGCACTTTTATTTGAATGCACTGGTATGCAATGATATTTGTTTAACTTTTATCATCTGACTATCAGACATTGCTTGGACAGGACCAAAGGGTGTTCTTCTCTGACGTGCCGGTAGGAGCATGGCCTCAAGGTCAGGTGCAGGACTACCGGCGCAGTGCAGAGGAGATGCTCCGGGATGAGACCGAAGCCGAGCAGGGGACAACCACCATCTCCAGCTCAGACGATGACCTTCCTACTGCTTAAACACGGGACCGAGCAGCAGGCAAGCGGCCCATGGCAGAGGCCACCAAGAAGAAGAAGCCCTCTTCTCTGCTGCCCGGGGGTAATTTAAACATGGACGACAGAGGAGGGAAAAGCAAGAAGAGGGGTGCCCCGGCTACCCCTGAGTCGTCGGACGATGATCTACTGACGCTAAATCAGCGCCAGAGGAAGCGTCAGACCATGATGCCTCAGACGGGGAGGGCCCCGAGGCCTGTACCCACGACAACACCCGGGAGGCCCGTGCGGGCCGCACCGCCGCCCACGCCTCCACCTCAACGGGCAGCCGCTGCATCATCCATTCGTCCAGAGCCAGCCATGGGAGCAACACCACCGCCACCATCACCGTCGCCTGCACCGCACAGGGTGGCTGCGTCACCGACCAGAGCAGCTTCGTCCGCCGGGCACCGAGAGGAGGCCAGGGAGCCAACTTCTCCGGTGTGCCCTGCTGGACCAAGACGGTCGGGTGGGACACCAAACCCAGTCCCCGGGCGCAGCGGCGGGGCGACAAGCGGGTCCCCAGGCGCTCCGAGCAGGAGAGCAGCGCCAAAATTCAAAGGAGGCTTCCGACGGTCAGCCAGGTGAGTGTCAATGAGTTCGCATATCTTGCCTATTCGTGATTCTGATTCTTTGCTTGTTGCGGCCAAAATGTGAATTATAGCCGAGCACCGCCGTCGGTAGCGCCAACTCCTCCCAGCTAGAGCTCAGCGTCATCCACCGAGCAAGCATTGGGGAGCAGCGCAGTGTGGCTCGCGGAGCAAGGGGAGGCGACGAGCAGCACCGCAGCGTTCGCCCAACCGTCCTCAATGCCAACTCCCCCTCTAAAGAGGTGGGTGGTGCCTTTTAGGCTGACTGTCACCGAGGCGGAGCGGCCGCCAAGGCACACGCCAAGCCAGGCGGGGCCGAGCATGCCGACACCGGCTGAGGAGGTCGAGGAGGTGCCCAGGGAACCAAAGATGCCGTGTGTCGACCTGCCCAAGCAGCGTGTCTTCATATCGTGCAAGCTGGGGGAGGGCAATGTCATGTCGCATGAAGAAATATCAGATGACGACATGGATGCTGGCGTCCAGGATGCGGTGGAGGTGCTGCTCGACTGGATCAAGGTAACACCTGACTAAGATCAGCTTGTTTGTTGTGAGCTCTGTGTTTGACCATAAACTTATTGACCAACCCGTGGTGTATGCAGTCGCTGCAGAAGACCAGCAGCCAGTGAGGCAGGACCATCAACCGGTTTGCGACGACCTGGGAGGAGTGCCAAACCCTCCGGGCAGCCAAAGCCGAGTTGGAGGCATAGGCCGAGGTTGTTTCTGAGCGTGAGGTCCAGTGGGAGGAGGAGATTGCTGCCCTGCGCCGTAAGGTGGAGGCCTTGGAGTAGGCCAGGGAGGAGGAGGAAGCCCTGCGTCGCAAGGTAGAGGCCCTAGAACAGGCCAGGGAAGAGCAGGAGACTCTGCGTTGCCAGGTGGAGACCCTAAAGCAGACCAACGCCAGTGAGTAAACCTCCCTTGCCCCTTTCACGTTGATCTTTGCTGCATGTTTATGAGTGCTTCTTGTAGGACTGAGTGGCCAGAATGAGGCCATGGCGCAGGAGCTGGCTGGTCTGCAAAGCCAAAAGGAAGCAGCTGAGGAGCAGACCAAAGCAGACCAGACGCAGATCACCGCACTGACTGGTAAGTCAATTGATGTAGAATTGTTATGTGAAGTTTGCGGCATACTGGATGGACCAAGGTATGCCAATTACCATGACTTTGTTGTTGCAGACCTGAGGGAACGCCACCTAGCCTAGTTCTGGGTGCTTGAGGACTCCATCACGAGCCTCCTAGGAAAGATACGGGCCATGACTGACCAGATCAAGCCTGTGTTGAGGGCCATCTTTTATGAAGAAGAGCACCCTGCCGACCCTGTGGACGAAGAGGCTGCTGTTGCCGACCAGTGCCGGAGGCTGTGGCCGATGCTGTAGGAGTTCGTCGCGGGAGCTGGGTGGTTTGTAGCTTCCACTGTGCTCGCTGTGGTCCATGCCAACTATCGGAACGTGGATCTAGCGACCATCGAGCACGGGATCCCTCCAGAGGTCACGGATGAAGAAGACGAAGAACTCTGAGCATCGTCTGGCCCAACTGCCGCTGCCATCGTTGAAGAGATGACATTGATCTTTGATCCTGCAGAAGACGGTGGTAGTGGTCAGTAGGCTTTTATCAATCTAATTATGTAAAAACATTGTTTGTAAGTTGTGCTAAGCACTGGGTGCTTGTGAACTTTTAAGCCTATTAACGTAGACAAGTAGGCATGTTTAAGCGGGTGATAAACATTTTGCCATTTTTCCTTTTTTATAGATGCAGATTGATGCATAGGTCGGTTTTCTAAAAAATGTCGTCGGTTAAGTTTTGCCCCCACCCTCGAAGCGAGCTAACTCTGTCGGGTGACTAGGGATGCGCTAGTGAATCACGTAGGACCACTGGGCTCACTAGGTACCTAGTACCGTTAGAGAGCGAGTGCTGAATCTCATAGTGCCATGTAGCGTGGAGCTATAACACATCGTAAGAGGCTTCGAGACAGTGCCTTGTCAAGCCGTTCTTGGTGGGTAGAAAACAAAGTTTAACTGGGACTTATGCAGGGCGCATGTATAATAGATGTGTGCACAAAAATAGAATCAAGATAGGAAAAGGGGACAGTAAAAGAAAACTTTATTAGATAATTGTGATAATCAAAGAACTGAGTAGATATCTTTTTTTATGGATAGAAGCTTATGAGGTAGTCAATGTGCCAGGAATTGGATTCCTCGACACCCTCCATTGTCTCCAACCGATAGGATGTTGGGCATGTCTCAACCTTGATCCTAAACGGCCCTTCCCATCGGGATGACAGCTTGTGCAGACCATCTGTCTTCTATATTCGTCGTAACACTATGTTGCTGACCACGAACAGTCTGCCTTTGACGTTGCGGTTATAGTAACGATGCACTGATGCTAGGTACTTAGCTGTCCGAGCACAGGACTCGAGTGCTTTCTCTTCTTTGGAAATGATGCCCTAGCTTCGTCTGAGGCTTCTTCGTTGTAAAACTAGACACGGGGTGAGAGGAGTGCAACCTTGGCTGGTAGGACAGCCTCGGATCCAAACACCATGAAGTACGGGGAAACTCTAGTGTTATGACTGGGCTGGGTACGGAGTCCCCAAACCACGGCAGGTAATTCCTTGAGCCACCGACCAGGTTTGAGGTCTTTGTCGTCCCGGTATACCCGCTTGCGGAGAGCGTCAAGAATCATACCATTAGCTCGTTCCACCTGTTCGTTTTCTCGAGGATGAGCAATGGACACATATTTGACTTTGATGCCATTATCATCGCAAAAGTCAAAGAACTCATCGTTGGTGAACTAAGAGTCTAAATCGGTGATGATGGTGTTGGGTATACCAAACCGGTGGATGACATCATCAAGGAACTGAACCGCCTTCTCAGATGAGGCTTTCTTGATGGCTTGTACTCGACCCATTTGGAAAACTTATCGATGAGCAAGAAAACACCCGTGTGTTCGCCAGGAGCCTTCTTGAAAGGACCGATCATGTCAAGTCCCCAGCATGAGAACGGCCAAGCGACCAGGATGGTTTGGAGTTCATGTGCAGGGACATGAATCTGCTTGGTGAACATCTGGCAATTTTTGCACCGACGCACGTAATCTTCTGCGTCAGAGATGGCTGTCGGCCAGTAGAACCCTGCTCTATAGGCTTTGCCGACAAGCGTCCGGGATGCTACATGGTTCCCACAAGTGCCCTCGTGAATATCCTTCAGAAGCTTCAAACCATCTGATTTGGTGATGCATTTCTGGTAAATCAAGGACCTTGGGGCCTTGCGCATCAGCTCGCCGTTAACCATGAGGTAGGCACGGGCTCTGCGGACCAGCTTTTGGGCTTCGATCTTGTCCTCCAAAACAAGGTGGTCATTCAGGTATCTGACAAAGGGCTCTCTCCAGTCAAGCTGGGGAGGCGCAGCCTGCTCGGTTGGTTCATCACCAGGTGGCTGCTCATTACCGTTGTCAGATCCCTACTGGTCAGGGTAGCTGTCTTCTACCTTCATTGCTTCGCCTCTGAGCGATGCTACGAGCTGGTCGGTAGCAGTGCTAGGTGCAGGTGATTCATAATTCTGATCGGGGATCGAAGGCTTCAACAAAAACACCAGGTGGTATCTTGGCTTGGGACGATCCGAGTTTGGATAGCTCGTCAGCACCTGTGTTCTCGGCACGCGGAATGTGCATGAATTCTAGTCCATAGAACTTATTCTCCAGCTTGTGAATTTCAGCGACGTATGCGTCCATCTTTTCATTGACCACATCCCAGTCTTTGTTAACTTGTCGGATGACGAGAGCAGAATCTCCATACACCAGGAGCCGTTTAATGCCTAGCTCGATTGCGATACAGAGGTCATGCAACGCTGCTTCGTACTCAGCCACATTGTTGGATGCCTTAAAATGTATGCGCAAGATGTAACGGAGCGTGTCCTTGGATGGAGAGATGAAATACACTCCTGCCCCGGCGCCATCGATGTTTAAGGAACCATCAAAATACATCTTCCAGTGGTTGAGAGACGTATCCGCCAGGGGCAAGCTGAGGTCTGACCATGCCATAATGAAATCAACTAGGGCCTGAGACTTCACAGTATTGCGACTGTGGAAGTTCAACGTGAACTTGGCGAGCTCTAACGCGTATTTGACAATACGGCCACTAGCATCTCTGTTGTGGAGTATGTCATCGAGCGTAGCTTCTGTAACCACCATGATCTTGTAAGCTTGGAAGTAATGGAGGAGCTTTCGTTTGGTGATCAAGAGTGCGTATAGCAGTTTCCGCACATGGTTGTATCGCTGCTATTTCATTAAGAACCTCGCTAACATAGTATACTGGGTGCTGCACCCCGTAGACGTGCCCGGGTTCCTGGCGCTCGACCACCATCATAGTACCGACCACGTTGGTTGTGGAGGCAATGTAGAGGAAAAGCTCCTCGCCTTCTTGCGGCACCCTGAGTACCGGGGGGGTTGCCAGGTACTCCTTGAGCTATCTAAAAGCCTTGTTGGCCTCTTCCGTCCACTCAAATTTCTCCCTAGCTTTGAGCAGCTTGAAGAAGGGGAGCCCTTTTTCGCCCATGCGGGAGATGTACCGGCTCAGGGCTGCCATGCAGTCGGTGAGTTTCTGAATATCTTTGATGTTTCGTGGTGGTTGCAGGTCCAGCACGATCTGAATCTTCTGGGGATTTGGGCGTATGCCATCCTGACTGACGACATTGCCTAGCAAGATCCCAGATGGGACACCAAAGATACATTTGTTGGGGTTCCGCTTCCACCAAAAATTGCTGAGGGCCAAAAAAGTCTGCTAGAGGTTAGCAACCAGTGAGTTGGACTCTCTGGTCTTCACCACCACATCATCGACATATGCCTCAATGAGGTCGGCAGCAATCTCATGCTTGAGACAGGCTTGGATAGCCTATTGATAGGTAGCTCCAGCGTTCTTGAGGCCAAACAACATGGTCATGTAGCAGAAAGCACCGAACGGGGTGATGAAAACGGTCTTTTCCTGGTCCTCCAACTTGAGAGCTATTTGATGGTAGCCCGAATAGCAATCTAAGAAGGACAGCAGCTCGCAACCTATAGTAGAATGTATGATCTCATTGATTTGAGAGAGATTGAAAGCCTGTTTAGGGCAGTGTTTGTTGAGATCAGTGTAATCAACACACATTCTTCATTCTTTATTCTTTTTGAGTACAAGAACCGGGTTGGCTAACCACTCCGGGTGATACACTTCTTTGATGAAGCCAGCTACTAGGAGCTTGGCCACTTCTACCCTAATGACTTCCTTGCGGTCATGAGCAAACCGACGCATCTTCTGCTTGATTGGTTTAGCAGTCTTCGAGACGTCAAGGTAGTGCTTGGCCTTTTCCCTCGGGACACCCGGCATGTCGGTGGATTTCCATGCGAACACATTGATGTGCTCTCGAAGGAACTGGATGAGCGCATCTTCCTATTTGGGGGGAAGGGTAGCCTCGATCTTGGTGGTCTTCGAGGGATCGTTTGGATTGAGCTGGATCAGCTTGTGCTGCTTGGCCTTGTTGGAAGGCCACCGCGCAGATCTGACTGGAACCTCGAGCTCTGCAGGGGGTGTCTCTTTGATACCCAGGTCGGTGTGCTCCATGGCGTGCTTTAACTCTTTGACTTCCGTGGCCGCGTAGGCGTCAGACTTGCATGCCCGCGCTGTAAAGATGTTGCCGCACAGGGATAGGACACCCTGCTTAGTCGGGTTCTTCAGCACGAGGAACCCATAGTGAGGAACCACCATTAATTTGGCAATCCCGGGTCAACCAAGGATAGCGTGGTATGTGCCCTCGAAGTCGGCCACGATGAAGGTAATTTGGTCGATGCAGAAGTGCTGCTTGGTCCCGAACTGGACAGGTAGCGTGACTTGCCCGAGGGGGTACGAAGGTTTCCTAGGCATGATGCCCCAGAATAGATAATTGTATGGCTTGAGGTCTTTGAAATCCAACCCTAGCTCCTTGAAGGCCGGGAGGAATAGGACGTTCAGAGAGCTACCGCCGTCGACGAGCACCTTCTCAAACCAGACACCGTCTATCACCAGGTCAAGGACCAGCGGGAAACGACGAGCATCAGGGATTTTGGCCCACATATCGTTGCAACTGAATGTTATGGGCTGCTCGGACCAGGCGAGGACCTTCACATCTACAACAGAACTGTCAGCCTCGTGGATAGCCACGATGGCTCTTGTCGGCAGCTTCTTCTCGCGGGCGTTCTCCAGCCCAACTTTGCCACCAAAGATGACAACAGTGATGTTCTTCAAGGGATCCCTGTAGGCGTGCAGTGGGTTGGCATCTTGAGCTTATTCTTCGTCGACATCTTCTTGCTGAGCGGGACTTTTGCCCTTGGATTTGGGGGCTGGACGTGACTTCTTGCTAGCCATCCTATCCAGCACCTCCTTCCGGACTCTGCACTCACCCAGTGTGTGGCCCTTGCCAGGATGACGGGGGCAATCCTGACTAAGGACCTTGTCGAGTTCATCGTCATTCGTCCTCTTCTGGACCTTTACCGCGTTGACAAAGGGGTCATTGCGGTTACGCCGACAACCGTTGTAGCCATCCTGACCACGTCACTTGAACGGGCGATCGTTACCGCGGTGGTCGGGATCGAGGTTGTCCCGACGGTTGCGGAGATTGTTCCGCCGATCTGGCCAGTGGTCGTGATTGCTGTCACGGTCGTGGTCGTCATCGCGGTGGTAGTTGCGGTTTGGGGGAATGGGGTCCCCCTTGTTCAGCCCGTCATCGAGATGAGCGAACTTGTGGGCAGTAGAGAGGAGATCTTCCATGGTTCTCGGTCACTTGAGGAGCAACTCCTTCTTGAGGTCCAGGCCACGTGGTTGAACCAAGCCGGAGACAAAAAGGTCGATCCCTTCCGTCGGGGTGACATCGATCACATGGTTCCACGCGTTAGAGAACCGTTGGATGTACTGTCGCAGCGATTCCCTTGGATGGTGTCGGACTTGTGCCAAAGTGTACTTGGTGTTTGGCTGTACACAGGTGGGCTTGAAGTTCTCGATGAACATCTGCCTGAGCTGGGGCCAGCTGTGGATGCTGCCGGCGCACTGACAGAGCAGCCAGGAGGTAGCGACGTTGCTCAGGACTACTGGGAGTAGTTTGCCATGACGTACTGGTCGCCTCCTACTGCTCGGACGGCTAATTCGTATAGCATGATCCAGTGCTCAGGGTCATCTTGCCCATCGTACATCTTGACGTCTCTGATTCGGAAGTTCTTTGGCCAAAGGACGGCCTTAAGTTCCTCCAAAAACGGGGCTGGTCTGTTCAGGTGTCACCGAGCATGGTACCGTTCGTAAAGGTGATCACGGAGGTCACGATCTTGGGGCTGTTCAATATCCTGGTTGCGCTGGACACGTCGGTTGGCCTGCTGCCTGTTGGCGCGCTGGCGATTGCCACGTTGGCGCTCGTCGTTGCATGGCACCTCTCGTGGAGCATCATCGGCTTCGGCCCACCGAGGCTGCTCGAGCAAGGGGCCTCTATGATTGGACTCATTGTTGGCGCCACTTTCTATGGGTTAACAGCAATGGCTGCACCGGGACCGCCACGACAGATGCGACTTAGTCAGCGACCCGGCAGATCGAAGTTGAACCACCTGTGCTTCGGCGGCGATCAGAAAGTCCCGAATTGCTTCGACCCCAGGTGTGTTCGGGGGAAGGTAGTTGAGCCGATCCATGGCCACAACGATGTTGGCCGTGGGAGTCTCGTGGACAATCTGGTTCCCAATGATGTTGAACTCACCATTGAGGTTGCATTGAAGGCGGCGCGGCGGAGGGTCTGGCCCGTTGCCCCCGTTGCCTCCGTCATTGACAGCGTTCATGTCTTGTGCCTCTTGGAGGCGTCGATGCTCTCGATTGTTGTTGCGGTCTTCCCTTGCTTGCCTCTCCTGGTCTGCTTCATTTGGAACGGGAGGTTCGTCCATGCTGACGGCGAATATCACAGCGCTGAAACCGGGCGGCGTCCTCGGGGTGCCTGGCGCCGTGTCGGCAGAACGAGCTGGGTCGTCCAGCGTGGTCAGATCCATCTCCTCGATGTTTTCCTGACTTCGGACCTCAGGACACTCTTCATCAGAGAGGAGGTACTCGGTAAGATCGAAGGAAACAGAGGGCGTCCTCTTGAGCCAAGAGGAGGAGTCGGACACGGTGTTGTCTTCGGGGACCGTCGCTCCCGATCTGGAAGGGTTCTACTGTAAAGACACCATGCCGATCATGGGCCTTGGATCTTCCGGGACCAGAACTAAGTTGCTCCAGCAAGTAATCGTCATGTCATCGGGGAGCATCCTGTAGGTTCCTCGCGTAGGACGCGGCTATGTTGCTCAACCCATGCGGGAGGACGGGTGCACGGCTCTGGTCAGGGGCGATGAGATCTGTATGCCCTGGGATGGGTTGTGCCTACTGCGCCTGGTGCTACTGCCTCCGCTCTGCTTGGGCTTGTCGAGCGGCATGGGTAAGTGCTTGCCAGTGCTGATGCACGTCAATCAACGCGTCCAGCCTAACTGGGGACGGAGCCCGAGCGGCGGCCAGAGTTGGATCTGGTTGTCACGGGTGGCGAGACTGATTGCGTGCAGGGTGCTGCTGGCGGCGCCCCTGGTCGGGCGTGGGTTGTTGTTGACGGTGCTCCACCGTAGTAGGTGGCCTGCCCCAGCGAGCGGCCGGTGGCCCTCCTCTGTGGTCGGTGGGTGGTGCTCGGGCCGAAGACAGATTTGGATCTGGTCGGCGTGGGCCACCAGCTTGGCCCGTACGTCCTTGCTAGTGCCGAGCGTTGCCATCCTGACAGACAGGTGGTGGCCCACGGACCACGGGCAGATTTGGATCTACGCGACGTGGCTGGTCAGGACGACTGCATTGGTGTGGTCGGACAGGGGTGAAGTCCAAGTACCCTTGACAGAGCCACATAGGAGTGGACTCCACGTACTCGAGGAGCTCAGCCAGACCTGCCCTGTGCCGGTCGATCGCGTCGATCGGATCGGAGTTATTGATGTGCCTCCTCTGGTAGCGAGGAAGCCGCCAGTTTTCCGCTGGCTTGTCCATCGTCTTTTCCCTCGTCATGGGCGGCTCGAACGACCCCGGGGGTGGCCCCGAGATCTAGGTTGTCGGAGAAGTAGTCAGTGCGGTCGGTGCTGGAGCTGACTGCATCGCAGCCGGAGCTGGGATCAGCTGCGCTGCTCCCGCAAACGTGAAGGACGCCGTCCCACCGGTGGTCCACATGAATGAACCGATGGTGAGGGAGACTCCCGCCTCGAAGTTCATGGAAGCTGGGAACGAAACCATCTGGATCGCCTGAAGATCAGATCGCGCAGCCTCTACTTGGTGCGCCATTGCCGGTGAAACCTCATCGGCAGTCTACGACGGGATACCCCGAGGTAGTAGATTGCGGTGAAGGGCGCGCTAAGACCTATGATCCGGATGTGAGACACAAGATGAACACCGAGGTTTATCCAGGTTCAGGCCGCTCGGAAGCGTAATACCCTACGTCCTGCGTCTCTGTTATTGTATTGATGAGATATCAAAAGCTCGTGTGTACTAGAGGGGTTTCCCTATGTGGTCGGTTACATTGAGCCGTACCTTTGGAGTAAATGACTAGATCTAACCGACTAAGACTCTTTGCATGCCAAGTAGCCTTCAAGGCCCGCGCGGCCCACCGACCTGGTCGGTAGCAGACTACGGGCTCTGTTTTATCATCCGGCCCACCGATCACGATGATGATGGACCAGCCTTCGTCTTCTGGTCCGAGCTGTCTGGACCAAGCAGCCCAAAGTCTGGCTACGAGGGTATACGGGGTCTATACCCCCACAGGCGTCCGGTTGGCGGCTCGTGGAACACGCCAGCTGGCGATCCAACGCACATGGAGATGGTCCATTGGGGTCGGGGTTGGGACCATGCTACGAAATTTAGGGTGTCGTACTTACCCTACCCAGCAGGCTAGGCCGGAAGCAAAGGAAGGTCGGTCGGCCGGCCGGCGTCTATGCCGTCCTGGCTACCGTCGGTCCCTCCCTGGGTTGTTGCAGCGGCGACGGTCGCCGGCGAGCAATAATGGACGGTTGGGTGGGGCACTGAGCATGCAGCAGGCCAGGCCTGCAACGGAAAATTGATCAGGTGACCAGCCCGGCCCCGGCCTCCGTGGGGCCGTAGAGGTCCCACTACACGGGGTGTTCTGGCCTCCATGCTAGGAAATTTAGGCCATCATGGATTAAAGAAAGTTATCAAAAAAATGTTGGATTCGTGCCAAAATTAGGATAAAAAGATAACGTCAATCAAGCTAAAGAAATAAAAAAGACATATATCTTCTACGCACGTGCGTGTCGCACATGCATGTTACCTAGTACAATTAATTAATTAAATAGTTATTTACCTCATGCACCTCAAGGGGAAGATAATCATATAGGAATTAATTAATTAATAAAACCAAATCGAATACATGCGTCGCTCGTCCATAATAATTTTCCTCATGCACCTCTTGATCTCAATTAATTTCCACCTTTAGGAACCTCTTGATCTCAATTATTTTGCACCTTTAGTTTATATGAGCATGTTTGGGATAGCTCTAGTGCTACAAATCTAGGAAAAACGTACAGCTTGGCATCGCACTTTTCTACACAAACACCTCAACTCAGTGAGATCTGAAGCACCCAAAAATCCAGATATGGGGGCAGATCCATGGATTTCATGGAGCACCTCAATGCAAGGGTGCACCAAAAATCTAAGGCCAGATCCAAGTCTATGGAGTCGGGCAAAAATTACCCATCATCAACGAGCTCGCACGAGCCCTCTCCTCCCTGAGCTCGAGCTCGGCGGCCATGGTGCGCTAGCCCTAGCTAGTTGTGCCGGCCATGATTTGGCCCTAATCTGCCCCGCCGAGGTTGCCTCCATCGCGACATGAGTTGCTCCGTCCTCTCTTAATTAGCTGCTATTGTGTTGTGTGCATGCGTCTACCGGTGCGTGCTCTACTTCATTCGTAGGGGAGATGAAGATACTGACGTGTGGACCTAGGGCATCAGTGAGAGTAGGAGCTCTAACTTATGGGCTACCGTACGTGGTTTGTTGTTTTGCCAGCTCCACACATTTACCGTGGAGCTCTCCCGGACGGTTGTCTTAGCACCAGTGAGATCTTTTTTTAGCGAACAAGTTTTATGGCCCATGTTTCATTAAGACAAAAAGGAGTTTTTTTTTTGTTGTTACAACCGGTTATAGACACTAGTGGCATCCTAGCTCCAACTTAATTAGATCTGATGTTGTGTATCTGGATTTTCATATCTGGATGTTCCAAATAGGCTATACAGAGTAAAAACAGTTAGGTGAGAACTATTCCTATCAGGATGTGGTGTACTGTTTGGTTGACATGTTGGTCATCGTATTATTTCAACCGCACGTATGGTAAATTAAATGTCTCATGGTCCATATGGCAGTCGTACATCCACACCGTGTTGCCAAATTCCTGTCTGTTAGTCACTTGGCCGCGCACATCTCTGTTGCCGGGCCTCGTTTAGATGGCTAGAAATTTTAATTCAAACTCCTATAGTACCCTCGTTTGTATTTAATAATTATTATTTAATTATAAATTAACTATACTTAAAAGATTTGTTTTATAATTTATAATTAAACTGTGTAATTAGTTATTTTTTACCTATATTTAATGCTTTATATAAACGGCTAAAGATTGACGTGATTGAGAGAGTAAAAAAACCTAGCAATTTTAAGGTAACTAAACAAGGCCCAAATAAGTTTTCTTCTATAAATACTTTGGACAACGGCCACACCAATCCGCGCTTTGGATGTGATTACCCACGTATATTGAATTATTGATTGATACATACAGGTACTTATAGCTAGCTAGACAAGTGCTTGCAGTTGCAGCTCGTGTCTAATTTGGATGGAGAAGGAGAAGCAGCTGCTCGAGCTCATCGAGGAGCTGACCACCAACGTGCACGCCGTGCAGGAGCGCGTGCTAGCGGAGATCCTCGGCCGCAACGCCGACAGCGAGTACCTCGCCGGCGCCACCGATCGCTCCACGTTCCGGGCAAATGTGCCCATGGTGACGTACGACGACCTCAAGCCGTACGTTATGCGCGTCGTCAATGGCGACGGGTCTCCCATCCTGACGGGCTCCGCGCACCCCGTCACCGAGTTCTTCCTCAGCTCCGGCACGTCGGGCGGCGAGCCCAAGCTGATTCCCGTCGTCAAGGATAACCATGATCGCGACAGTCTAATGGAGAGCCTCGCCATGGCTGTCATGAGTCGGTAAGATGAAATCCACTATATATTATAAGTATATTGTCCGTGCTAATCTTATAATAAAAATAAAATGAGTATATATGTATACTAATAGATATATATGCATGGTGAACGAAGCAGACAAGTGTCCGGGCTGGACAAAGGGCGGAGTGCTCTCTGCTTCTATTTCGTCAGGCCGACAACCATGACACCGGCTGGGCTGCCGGTTCATAGTGCCACGACGAGCGTCTTCAAGCACAAGGTCTCCAAGGAGCTTGCATCATACGACCCCTCCCATAGCAGGGACACGAGCCCACCGGGGGCCATCCTGTGCGAGGACGTGTTCCAAAGCACCTACGCGCAGATGCTGTGCGGCCTGTGCCATCGCCATGCCGTTCTGCGCATCGTGACGTTGTTCGCGTCCGGCGTCGTCCGCGCCATCACCTTCTTGCAGCTCCACTGGAGGCAGCTCGCCGCCGACATCGAGGCTGGCACGCTGAGCCAGTGCATCACCGACGAGTCCGTGCGTGACGCGGTGGCTGCCGCCGCCGTCCTCCGGGCGCCAGACCCGGAGCTTGCCCAGTTCATCCGCACCGAGTGCGCCAAGGGTGACTGGGCGGGCATCATCATGCGCATCTGGCCCAACACCACGTTCATCTACACCATCGTCACCGGTTCCATGGCGCAGTACGTCCCGAACCTGAACTACTACAGCGCTGCCGCACCGATCGCCTCCCCCAAGTACGTTTCCTCGGAGTGCTGCTTTGGCATCAACCTCCGGCCGATGTGTGATCCGTCCGAGGTATCCTATACCATACTGCCCAATATGGCCTACTTCGAGTTCCTGCCTGTGGACGCCGCCGCCACGGCGGAGGATGCAACGGCACGCGATCTCGTCGACCTCGCCGGCGTCGAGACCGGGCGTGAGTACGAGGTCGTGGTCACCACCTACAACGGGCTGAACCGTTACCGCGTCGGCGACGTCCTCCGCGTCACGGGGTTCCACAACGCCGCCCCACAGTTCCGCTTCGTCGGCCGCAAGAACGTGCTGCTGTCCCTCGACGCCGACAAGACCGGCGAGGCCGAGCTGCAGCACGCCGTGGAGAGCGCGGCGTCCACAGTCCTGAACCCGCTTGGCGCGGCGGTCCTGGACTACACCAACCGAGCGTGCACCGAGAGCATCCCGGGACACTATGTCATCTACTGGGAGCTGCAGTGGCTCGCCGCCGCCGTCGACGGCGGGGCACAAACGACGGCGACGCCCCATCAGAGCATGAGCATGGACGGCGACGTGCTGGCCAGGTGCTGCCTGGAGATGGAGGAGGCCCTGACCTACGTGTACCGGGAGCATAGAGTGGTGGACTGCTCCATCGGGCCGCTGGAGATTCGGGTTTTCCGGTCGGGCACCTTCCAGGAGCTCGCCGAGCACGCTGTCTCCCACGGCGCCGCGTCCATGGCGCAGTACAAGGTCCCCAGATGCGTCACCAACAACCCAACCATCATCCGGCTGCTCGACTCACGAGTTGTCTCGAGCCACTTTAGCCCCTCGTTGCCACATTGGACACCAGATCGACCAAAGCTCTGAAGAGGAGGACGGATAGAAATGTTGAGGCAATGCAGTACAAATGAAAAAAGTTGCTTGCAAAGTCCCTTACCCAATGGGTTGTAAGGGCACCAATAATTTGTCATCATGCTGTTTTTAATTTGAGAGCTAATAAATGAGTCATGCTTAAGAGCAAGTATTATGACAGACTGCAAGCCGGCTAAATACTACAAGTATTATGATTTGTACCATTTTCAATTTGTATATTGTATTAGAACATCTCCAAGAGTCTGACATATGAGTTTGGCATCCTATAATTTTTGGCAAAACGAGAAAAATATCTCTCCAATAGTTTGACATATGAGTTTGACAGTTTTAGCAAGTTGGCAAATCTTGATCGATTGCACGCATATATGTGTGCGCGGCATCGGCCGCGCATAGTAGTTTTCACGTGCTTAGCGGGGCTCTTCGATCGCTTAATGGGTCTATTTGTTTCGTTAGCGGGTTTTTGGGTTTTGGGAAACAAAATTTGCTAAAATATTAGAAATAGATCTTTTTTCCTTCCTATATTATTCTGGAAGTTGGCAAACAACAAGATTTGAGAAACAAATTTTGCCAAACTGTTGGAGATGCTCTTATGAGTCGTTCTAATTTAGGATTATAATATTTAGGATTATATACCATCAGATTCTTTTTTTTTATAAGCATGCGTTGTACGTGCTTCATTAAGAGAAATTAAAATTTTGTTACATGACCCATTGTGCCTGACGGCGAGCTGCTATAGGCACGACGGGTTAAACACTAACATAAATCATCGACGAACGGTGGAACGTCGAGGTTGTACTAAGACTATAATAATGACACGACAGGGAGTGATTACTTGACCTAGTTGCTACCATTGAATTCTTACCTTACTGTTTTGTGTACTTAATTAATAACAAAAAATTGGTACGCCCTATCTTGACTAACTTCGTGAATATGCAACTCCTATTATATGTTATGTGTCTACGACCCTTATATTATCTTGATCTGACATATGTTAGACTTTTTAGGCTAGGACTCCTAATCCGACTAGATTTTAATACCAAATAATTAGATTATTATACTAAAATTCATATACAAATAACTAATCTGAAATAAATGTGAATGTAATTGCAATATACCAAAATAGAAAAAAAGTCAAACCCTTTTAACCCAGTTATTATCACAAACCGGGACTAAAAGGGTCTGCCCCGAGGCAAGTCTCGGGATGCTAATTTGTCCCGGTTGGTGAAACAAACCGCGACTAAAGGGACCGTTTTAATCCCGGTTTGCAGAACCGGGACTAAAGGAAGGACCTTTAGTCCGGCTTGGGCAATCCCGGTTGGGAAACCGGGACAAAAGGGTGTTTCCCAACCGAAACTACAAGCCATTTCTCTACTATTTAATCCTCCTATTTGATATGACATATGCAAGGCGTATTGGACTAGGACACCTGATCCAAATAAATTCTGATCATAGATAACCTAATATAAATAGGAGTTGTAACCTAATCTACTTTTTGGACTAGAACCGTGATATTCGGATCATCACTATCAGTTTTAGCCAAAAACTGGGGTCATATTGGACCGTCACCGCTGGTTAACAGGTGAACCAAAAAGTCACAAACGACTTATAATTTGAAGCCAAGGGAGTAATATATTTCAAACAAGACTTACGAAGAAATTTTCCAGCCTGACAAAAAAAAGCAATGAAATGCGGTGGACTTCTCCTAGTGTTTTTAACAAATACTAGTAACACATGAGAATTTCAATAGGAAGTATTTAGTAAAAAAAGTTTATACTAAATTTAAAATGAAAGACCCTAAGAGAAGCCATAAAAAATTCTAGTTTTGAAATTGTCGAGAGTATTATAATGGCAGAGTTAGTGCAAAAAAATACCTTCATGCCTGTTGAGAAACTGTTGACGTCACCGTCATCACCGGTGATTAAATCGGTGCCGGGAAGACGTCGAGCGAACCGCACCAGCACCGTTCCCCTTTCTATAGTGTTTGCTCTGCGCCACCGTCGTCGCCATTATCGTTCTTCTGCCGCTTCTGTTATCAACGGTGGTGCCTGATCTCCCTCCATGATCCCTACCTGTCCGGGCAACTGTCCTCGGCTGATCTGGTCGTCGATCATGGTGGTGCTGTGAGCAACGTCGGCGCACCATATCTATAATGGTCTGTAGCCTTGCTCTCTTTGCAGACGGCACCCGTGGCTTCCATGTCGGCATGGGAGTCGTCCCCAACGTCCTCCATGTTCTCATCACCATAGCCTACCATCTAGTCATTGCGTACATCTCTTTCCAGCTCATCAATGGCATGTCCTCGTCGCCCGTGAAGTATGGTGGTTCCTTGTTGCTCAGGAACCACGGTGGTGGCGGTCTGAATCTGAATTCGTAGGTGGCGGATAAGATCCGTGGTGGTCTGAAGTCGATGAGCAACTGCTCATGCTCAGTACGTCGGGAGCTATGGTTCAGAGATCTGATGATGGACTCGTCGTCGTACTTGGCCTTCCAGAGCACGGCGTCGTGGTCGGCGACGAGGCGCCTGAGTTCCTTGCTAGCGCACGCCACCCTCGCGACGTCCTCGGCGTCATGGAGCCTACACAGGATCGCCAGCTGCAGGTCGACGGGAAGGCACGCGAAGCTGGCCTGCAGCGCCACGTCGTCGTGGCTGTGGAGTCAGCAGATGGAAAGGAAGAGGCGGCGGCACAGCTCATCCGCGAAGAGCTTCCAGAGCCACGACGTCGTCAGCGCGCGAGCCGCGTCGTCCATGCCGCCCGAGAGCACGGGCGCGAGAGCCGCCAGCGGCAGCCGCTCCCTGCGCTCTCCGCGGGCGGCCGTTGCAGTCGACGTAGGCGTCCACCTCGATATTGCCGCCGCCGCAGCCGTCCCGACGGCGCCCCCACTGTGAGATGCACAGCACGGCCACGGCGGTGCCCGCGCCCTCGCGATGGGGCCCCAGCTGCGGCAACGAGTAGCGGCGGGACAGAGAGCGCCAGCAGGGCGTCTTCGTCGTTTCCTGTTCCGGCGCGTCGCACTCGCACGGCAGGAAGCCAGAGGAGAGGAAAGCGGCGTCGGCCACCGTGCACAGGCGGCCGTAGAGGTCCTCGGCGTCCAGTGGGCGCCGTCGGTCACCTTGCTGAGGGGCTACGACGTCTTGGCGACTGCCATTGTCATTGGTAGATCGAGATGTAAAAAAGGTTTCTCGAATAAAATAAGTAATAATGCCTAATGGCAGATACACCAATTAAATACTAGCTACTACTCTTTCTTAACCAAATTTATATAATGAATAAAATAATAAAATTATTAAAAAAGTATTAATTATTTTATTCACAAAATGTAATAATGAATAAAATAATAAAATTATTAAAAAAGTATTAATTATTTTATTTACAAAATGTAAAGATGTCTACTTATAATATACAGTGATAATTCATAAAATGTATATAGACTCAAAAGTAATTGTTTAAAAGTAAAATTCTGTAAAAATAAATTAGATGATTTATATATTATTTCATAGAAAAAATCATAGCGTTAGTGCAAGCATTATATTAGTTTTTTATGATATACCTGTTTGATGTCATAAATATTTATAATTTTTTTTATAATTTTAATAAGCTTGAAATGCTTGGAGTTTCCAAGAAAATTGGTGTGGTCGTTGTCCAAAGTATTTATAGAAGAAAGCTTATTTGGCAACATTACAGAGCATCTCAATGCCACCGGGGGGGCTGGATTCAAGGAAGCCGACGTCCTCTCCTGGCGGTTCATTTGGCTCATCCCTAGGGACGACTAGGGGCCACCGGTGCGCCGCCGTCTCCGCCGACCATGTTCAACGCCTCTAGGATGGTGCATGGTGGCGGGGGCTGTTCTGCTACTGCACCATGTGCGAAGAACGAATGGTATGCTTAATTAGGTCTATTAACTTTCTGCAGATGGCAGTTTGCTCAATCTCCGATCCAGTTTGTGATCTCCCCCAGATGGAACCAGCTGCCAGCTCTGATGTTGCATAGGAGCAGCACCGCTAGCTCCTCGATTGTAGCACATCTGCTGTGCCTGTGATGTGCTTGATGAAATGCCCAACAGAGGGTGTTAAGTGTTATGCATACTCTGTGTATTCGACAAAACTACAAAAGACTGCAAGGCATGATATTTCTTTCCCTTAACTATCTGTTAGGTAGGTGTTTGGATTAGAGGAGCCAAAGCCAAACTGAAGATATATGAGCCTATGACTATGAATTACTAATCACGTTATTAGGCGTCCTAGTGCAATATTAGCCATTGAATTGAATTATCACAGAAAATACTATTGTGAGGGAATTACCAGTTGAACAGAGAACAATTAAAACTGTTCAAGATGTTGAGAACTAATGTTTGAAGTATGAATTGAATGAGTTGTTGGTTTATCAAGCTCAGTTTGTTAGCATAAGGTTCTCCTAATTTTCTATTTTTCCTTTTTGTGGTTTAGTACCCACTGCACTGACACGTTATATTCTTTGTTCGCGGACCGATGCTCTAAGCATGGTCCCTGGCACGAATTCCTATTTCCTACCGCTAGATGCTGGTCAACAGGTCCAGATGTTGTGATGGTCAGGGTGAAAATATGATATACTCTGACCTGCATGTGGACTGACCTGTTGCAGTTACAATACCAAACATGATAATCATTTGCTTGTATTTCCAGTTTTCTTTTAGATAGAAGAATGATTAGGAGATTGAAATACATTTAGGGGCCTTTTATGCGTCTAAAACTATTAATGATTTGAAAAGATTGCTTTACCTGTAGTATGAAGGGATGCATCCAGGTTTCAGTACACACATTCTAACTGCCTATCCGCTTTTGTTTTCAATTTAATCTGCATTATTAGATGTCCCTATCATGATTGTTAATCACCAGTTTGTGTTTGCCCTTTTATAGTGCATAGAATTATAAAATATTTTTTTTCCTCAGTTCCTTTATCAGTTTAGAGTGCAGTGGTATGAACCGACTTTATGTCAAAACTTTTGACCAGGATTTTTGCCTGAATCTTTTACAATCTGCACAAAAAGGCTTATGTTAACTATTATGGATCCTTGATAAGAGTAGTCATAGCAGAGTTATCTTGTTTGGTAAAAAATAGTATGTTAAGATGTAATGAGACTTCATTAAATTTATATTTATTTTGGCCTTAAAAATGCAGTGTAGATAAGCTCACTCACTCTCTCCCTCTCAGTGTTGATCTTGTGTGCAGAGAGGTTCAATGGATGATTGCTGAGGTGGAGATGAAACAGACCAAGTATAGAATGAGGGTACCGATATGGATATTTTCCTCTTCAACGAGACAATTGTATGGTGATTCAAAATTCTTCTTATTCAATTTTTTTTTGAAAGATTCGGTTTCCCGGCATTGCATTAATAAGTAGAAAGACAGTTGCAACCTTGCATGCGTGAGAAGCGCAATCTTATATAGCAGACCGCCATATGAGAGCCCATGAGCCTATGCTAATTACTCACGTTATTCATGACAATCCTATTGAGGTTCGAAGCCCCCCTCCTAGATGAAACCCAATCAGACCTGACTCTAGTTGCGACGCCCTTCTCCGTGCTCCATTTCTCGTGGAAGATTCTTGCGTTCCGCTCTTTCCATATGTGCCATAGGGTTAGGATGGCCACCGAATACGCTTCCTTGGTTCCTTGTGCTGTCAACTCACTGAACCACTATGTTCCAAAAAAAAAAACTCACTGAACCACTCCTCTGTATCGGTCTGTTCTGCCCAGTTTGACGGATTGAGCTCTGGGGACTTATTCAATTTAATATCCCTTGCACAAAGTGTTTTCCAGTTTATAGCAGTTCATCAGAAAAAAAGAGTTATCAATCCTGATTAGTAATTTGCTAATATTGAGGACCATTTTAATCTGATGATATTATAACAGATCAAGGTGTCCACGATCAATTTAAAGTTCCAACGTTGATGCAAAGTTCCGGCCTCCAGAATTGACCAGGGCTGAGTAGCACCATCTGCTTGTGGGGCGAGTTCCTTAGCTGAAATGTTCTTGGACAAAAATGGAGCCGCCCGCTCATCATTCGACTACAAAGTCCAATCCACCTCGGTTCGTCCTCTTCCCCTATCATGTCTTCTGATCCCGCATTCGACTTTGCTTAGCTCATTCTGCCTCATGTTGAATCACGCACTCGTGAGTTCCTCCAACTATGCAAAAAAACCGATTTGGTTTCGGTCGAAAACAAAACCTGAGTTCCAAATTGCAGAGCAGTAGCTGTAACTGCGTAACAGTTAGGCCCAGATTGCAAAGCAGTAGCCATGACAGTAGGATTTCAGTCAACAAGATACTTGAACAGTAAATAAGATAAACAAGACAAAGTGGCCTCAACGGGACACACCACCACTACATGCCCAGATGATTATTTGTATGCAAACGTACATACCGAAGAAAATCGGTTACGAATTACATCCCCAACACACCACAACTGCTGCTCTGAGCCTCTGATGACAAGGGACATTGCCATACTGCTCAAACCTGAGCCAAACTCGCACATCCGCCATGCCGCTGCCAAACAATAGTGTCTTTTCTGCTACTGCTGCTGACAAGTGACAATCATTTCCGTTGCTCAGCCTGGACTTGAGGAGCAATCCTGGATAGGCTAACTAAGAGCTCCCTCATTTAGTTCTTAAGGGACAGTGAATGGAAAATTAGATATACGTGTTTCTGCCCAAAGGGTATCAGATGGCGAGCAGATACTTTAACTGCCTGCAGAGATGGAGGTGAGGCCTTAGGGCGGTTTAAGAGTCTCCCCTCAACCCTTGAAGTCTTCTGTTCTCTTCCATGTACCATCTCGTCAGTCTCTCTTGAGAAATCGCCACCTGCAGATACAGGGTCGTTAGAGGTGATTCAGCAGTTGTGTACCTTTTAGCTATTGTTCGAAGGCTGCAGATAACATTGTTAGTTAGTTGCAATATTGAGAAAACAGTGAGTCAAGGTAAACCTGTTTCTCCCAGTCGGTCTTCCATGTTATGAACAAAAGCACAATAGTTTGGACTAGTGTTCCGAGCAGCATGCCAATCCAAATGCCCTACAATGCACAACCAAGAAAAGAAAAGAGTTAAAGCAAACATTCTTCTAGATTTGCACAATGGCAAGAACACTGAATCCAGTATGTATATCACCTTTACTTGAAATCCCACCACATAGCCAAGGACTGCTCCAAGAGGGATGCCAATCAGGTAGTACGAAGTAATGTTAACATAGGCAACGACGCTTTGCCAGCCTGCGCCGACGGCAACTCCTGTAGATGATCGCAATGGTTATTTTAGTGTCAAATAAAACTGATGGCAATAGTGCATTGTAGCGATCTCTATCATTCAGCAGAACTTAAAAGGATAGATACCTGATAGCACCGGCTGAACACTGTTCAATAATATGGAGAAGGCTAGCAGAGGTGAAAGGTCGGCAACTGCTTCTGCTACTGCTTGACTATCAGTAAATATGTAGGCAAGGCTTCCACGGAACAAAAGGAAGAGCACGAATAACACAAATCCAATCGAGAAAGATGTGATGACCACATTGTAAATGGAAAACTTTGCCCTTCTCGCGCTTCCAGCTCCAAGCTCATTTGCCACTCGCACTCTGAAGAATATATTGCATTCATATCAAAAGCATTGAAAGTTGATATCGTTGAATAAAAAGCTAAATACAAAGTAATTTACCCTGTTGCAGCCAGAAACCCGAAAGAAATCATCATCTCCCAACCATTGATATTAAGGCTGCACATTCCACAAATAGTTACCACACTGTTAGGGACTGTTGGATCTACACTGGGTTTCAACATGAAAAAACCTTTGGCCTGTGGATTTGTAAAATGTGGAGCAAAAGCTGGTCCTGTTCGGATCAGCTAGAGTTTTCAACAGGCACAAGCTGGTAAATGCTACAGAGAGCTACCTCATAGGTGGTAAAGACTATAAAAGTTGGATTATCTGGATCCCAAACTGAGTTATGGAAGCTATTTCCTTAAAGCAATACGCGCACATGCGTGATTTCGAAAAAAAAATTATGGAAGCTACAATCCAAGATCTGGTGAGAAAGGAGTAGCATGGCAGCCAATTATGACTGGGAGGACAAAAGGTGTACAGAAGAAGTGTGAATAGCAAACTGCTAATTAGTGAATAGCAAACTGCTAATTAGTGAAGTGTAGAGTAATCCATATTATTACCATATTGAAAGGGCGTCGAGTGCAACCTCTGCATTCTTCATGTACCCTGTGAGCAGCACCAATATGGTGTTGTACCACAATTCCAAACTGTAAAGGCAAAAGCAGAGCAACGAGGAATATGTATTACAGGTGTATAAAAACCTTGATAAGATCTTAAACAGTTAATTATGATACTGTTAGTAAAAAATGTAGTACATGTATATTTACTGAACCAAAAAAATGCCCTGCCGCTTACCAGAGCATGACACCAGAAGACAGCGAGAGCTTGACGATGGCACCGAGATCAGCAAATGCAGCCGAGGAGAACCCGGTCCACGTGTGAGGGCAGCCACCGAAGAAGACGAAGGCGAGCTGCCCAAACACGGGGATCCACATGGCAATGACCATTGACCCCATGACCCCCGCCACTCCAAGCTGGAACTTGACGGTCATGAGCCAGGACAGGAAGAGGTGGAGGCCGAGGTTGAGGATGGCCAGGTAGGTGATGATGATGTTCTTGCTCTGCGCCTGCAGGTACATCTGGAGCGTGAAGGACCAGACGTAGGAGAACATGACCGGGATGTACCACAGCGAGATGGTGCCCGCCACCGCCGCGATGTCGGCGTCCTGGCCCAGCGCGACGAGTAGAGGCGAAGTGAAGAGGTAGATCGGGAGCAGCACGACGGCGCACGCGAAGAGGATGATCCAGGAGCGTTGCAGGTAGATGCCCAGCATGTGGTACTGCTTCGCGCCGTAGGACTGCCCGCATAGCGTCTCCAGCGCGCTCGCCATGCCCAGCTGCAATGCGGTTCGTTGGTTACAGCGGTAAGATCTATGAAATAAAAATTCTCTGTCGATTAACTAAGCTTCTAGTTAGAGTGGTAATTGTATTGGCTGGCATTTACTGATAGGTAGATATCCTGTTGAGGTCATGATGTCTTCATTCATCTGTTGATGTGTGGCATTTTTCACATGTTTTTTTGTTCTTGTTAGCAAAGATCAATGATGCGATGGTGATGCGCTGCAGTGGACGACGGCGAACACGGCACACCAGAGGAGATTTGTTCATAGATCTTGGGTAGGTAGGAAAAGGAAGTAGTGTTTGAGTTGGCAAGAAAGGACGAAGTCAGGTCACGGTCATGCAGGTAAAAGCCACTGGAGACCAGTGAGATCGACGTCCGTGCATTTTCCACCATGACTTTGGGGAGAGATGGACGATGACTTGGCAATCATCGATGACGACGTAGAGAAGAACAGATCGATTCAGAGCAGGTCTCCATCTCTCTACTGCATATTTGCATTGCATTGCAAGTGCAAAAGTAAATATCCTCAGAGAGACTTGTTTGGGCGACATATATACATGTCCCCAGGAACAGGAGCGGAACCTGATGCAGCAATGTTTCTGATGGTTGCAACGGCTGGGTTGGTGCCAAATAAACTAGTGGGGTCGAATTTACACCGTGGTCCTGGAATACGGTTGGAGAGAACCGCTCCATGTTCAAGTCTTTTGGGGTTATGTTCAACCTCAATGAATGCTACGTACTCTGATTGAACGCTTATGATCGAGAAAACAGTATGGTGAGTTTGGAGTTCGTTGTTAAAGGTTAGACAGCAGCATGCTACTCTTCCTCTGTGTCTGTTGTGTGCTCCACGTTACTCTCACTTGTGGCCAAGTTGTGCTTGGCGGTGCTGTGGACCTGTGGTCCTTGTACACTGTTATGCACCTAGTCCTATGTATGAATGCATAATGCAGGCAAGAAGACTGGAAACAGGGGAATGCCAAGACTTGAGACTAGTAGACGTGCTTAAAGTAGCCTTTTGCACCTCGCAAAATATCAAGTCATTGTTTCGTTTTCTGGACCGCTTCAATATTTTATACATTTGCCCCTAGAAAATTAAAGAAATGTCATATACTTACATGTGTATGTATGAAATCAGAGAAGAGTTTGCTTATGTATGTTGCTGAGATTGTGCTAGCACGAGGCGACGAAATCATGCATGTTCTGTATTGTGATGCATATCTATAGTGAGTTATGTGTATGATACTACTGTGTATCGTCGATTCAGCAACGACCGATGCATATATACGTACACAGATGGACCAAATAATCCTACATGGCAATGGAGGAGATTGGATCGAGCGAGAGAGATATGGATTGGAGAGAAATAATGGGAGTATTTACCAGGATGCCGTTGCTGAACCTCATGAGGACGGTGGAGACGAGCGCGTAGGCGGCGAGCTCCGTGGCGCCGATATGTCCAATAAACGCCTGGCTGATGACGGTGACGCCGAACGACGCGAAGCGCGCGCAGATGGACGGGCCCGCCACCACCCACAGCCGCTTGTTCTCCTCCCACGCCCGCCGCCGCAGCGGCTGCGCCGTCCACTCCGCCTCCTCGTCCGCCGCCGCCTTGTGGTGGTGGTGGTTGTGCTCCGGATCCGCCGCCGCCGCACGTGGCTCCAGCAGCGGCACCTTCGCCGCCGCCGCCTCACCGCCGCCGCTGCTTTGCTCGCCCATAACCGACGTACCGTCTCCTCGCCGCCGGGCAAGCGTGGACAAGCTGTGTATGAGAAGAAGAGGATTGATTAGCAGGGATGATGATGAGCGCTGGTTGTTATATGCTCGTGATGATGAAGATTAGTGTGCTTCTCGGGACGGGAGGTTAGTGTGGCATAGTACGTCGTTGTTGCAGTGCATTAATCAATGCCGGGAAGGACGAGACTGCCCTTTGCGGCCGCGGCGGCAGGTGTGCAAACTGTGTTGGTAAGGAAGGGTACGACGGGCACATGCAAATTTCCGGAGTGTGCTGTGGTAGGTGCAGCGCTAGGCCGAGGCTGCAGCTGCACAGTCCTCCGTGACAATAATCATCGGACCGACGGATGGATGGATCCTGTGGCCTCCGTGAGGCCACGTGTACAGTCCTCCATGACAATATAATCATCCCGGCAGCTATCAGCACTGCGCTTATATTACCTTGCCCAGCAGGCCGGCGGAAGCAAAGGAAGGCCGGCCAGCCGGCGTGGTCTATGCCGTGTGCCGGCCGGCGTGATCGGCGAGTCCCTGCAACAGGGGGGCTGGCTCTCTTCTCTCTCGCTCGCTGGCTTCCAGCGGCGACCGGCGATGAGCAGTAATGGACGGTGGGGGCCACTGAGGCCATATGGATCAGGTGATCTCAGCCCGGCCCCGGCCGGCCGGCCAACTCTCCCATGTGGCAGCATAGCTACAAAGCTGCTGTTGCTGCTGCCACACAGCTATACTATAGCAACGGACGACGGACGGTCGGACTACAGGACCAGATTAATTCAAATAATAATAATAATAATAACACGCTACAGCACACACAGCAGGAGCGACGTTGTACATACTTGTATTGTATACATGCATGTGAAACTATAGTTTTTTGTTTTGTTTTTTTCTTTGGTCTCTCCCAAGTCAGAGCTCCTCCTCCTAGCTATATGAAGAAAAAATGTTGTCAGAGCGTGCAAGTGGCCGCCGAGCTCTAGCTATATATGCAATTTGCACTCGATTCAGTTCTCGTCCGTCGCGCCCCGGCGTCGATCGGGCGCGACGTCCGGCTGGCGGCCCGTGAAACACGCCGGCGGCCGGGGAGAGGAGTATTTAATATATTCCTTCCCGCTGGATCCAATCCTGCAGCTTTCATGCACACATTGAGATGATGGCCCCTGCTTTGTCTTCTCTTGTCAATTGTCAGTTTCTCACTTTGGTACGTCTACATACTGTATACGTACTACTAGCTCGTAATTAACCCACTAATAATAACTGTATATAGGATCCAACATAATCACGTCGATGAGATGATTATATTTTTTTAATAAAAAATAAGATTTGGTGTTTATGATCCACCCAATACACATACTACAATGCACGATCACGAGGGAACAGCACGCAACAAGTAATTAATTAACAAGTGGCTGCTGCCCCGTCCGGTCCGGCATCCAATGCATCGATCCGTGCAACACGACGTCGCTCCTCCCAGACATCGTCGTCGGTCACGCTTTTTAGCCCTGTTTGCGTGCAGCTGGATGTACTCTACCATGCACGTGGAGATGCTGTCCACGTGCTGTATATAGATGGTATTGGATCGGAGCCTCCCCGAGACGAGATCGAGTCTTAGTTACTATTATAATTACTCTCTTTGTTCTAAATTATAGTTTATTTTAATTTTTTAAATATATATATTTTGTTATATATCTAGATAAATAATATATATAGATACATAGCAAAGTATATGTAATAAAAAAATTAAATTAAATTATAATTTAAAATAAAGAGAGTATTAATTAATTTTATCAATATATCTCTACTAATTAAATTGAAAACAGTCAAGAAAAAACCTCTACTAATTAAAAACCTACTGTATCTGTAGTTATTATTGATCGAGGAGCCTTATTTACCGTTTCAAAAAAAAATTTACCGTTTCAAAAAAAAGAGCCTTATTTAGCTATACGTGAACACTATTCACGAGTATTATGGATATATAATCGTACACACCCACCAGTGGTGCGCATCATGGCTGTGATTGGCCGCAGCGATGACCATGGACCAGTAAATCAAACTCTATCTACCATCCGATCGACCTACGACGCCCACACACACTTAGGGCTTCTCCAGTAGTTGGCTTAGCAAACCCATCTGCTGATGTGGCATCTCCATGAATCGACATGCGGCTCAAGAAGGAGAGAGAGAGTATCCTGAATCGACTCTCTTGTTGAATAAAAAATAGTTTTAAGAAAAATGAGGAAAGTACAAACTTTGCTCTCATCAGCCGGTGAGAAAAAGAGGCCAGGATCAAGTTGTGGAGAGTGAAATATGTTTTTACTACTATGCGGGGTTGAATCAACTCATTGAACTTTGCTCTATCTCTCCCCTCATGAACCGGTGCAACCACTGCGGATGCTCTTATGATGATGGATCCAAGACTTGTTTTGTCGACCAAGGGTGCTCCCTTCCTCTTACTCCAAAGACCCTTTAATTTGGCACAATTTCATTCATAAACAAAAAGAACAAGTAGATCTGTTGGGATTGTTAGCTTTTATGTTTTAGAATTTGGAACAAACTGTGAGGTGACTTCAGATTTAAATGCACAAGTGGTTTCTAAACTTAACTACGCTTAAAATGATGTTTATTTTTATAGATATTTTAGATATTGGACAGTGTAATATTTTAGTGGCTAGACTGTTCATCGTTGTAGTGATCGAGTTTTCACAACTCCAATGCAGTCGTTACTTTAAGGCTGAGGTGTAGTGCTCCTCAAGAGATGCCACTTAGGTCAACAAACGTTAAAAACGCAACATTTTTATATAGTTCTCTAAATTAATAAGATTGTTAAGTGGTGCGCGGCACACATTCCTAACATGATGCACCATTGCTCCATTTCTGCGAACATATGATTTTTACATAACCATTGTGGAGCACTCTTGTTGTTGTGATGAGCGATTGTCAACATGTCAACACTTTGGCGTGTAGTTGGTTCAGTGGATCTTTTGATCCCTTGGCACATGGTTATGTCTCGAAACGTGTCTCTTGGATTGTGATGTGTAGGTGTAGAGTACAGAGATGGTGGCAACGGTCAGGAGAAGGTCAAGTAGGGCGTGCCGTGCCGACAGACCAGTGCGGTGAAGGGCGGACGCTAGGCTTGGACTCACGGACCAGACGGCCGGGTGGCTAGCCGCGATGGCTGACACTTGGGACATCGACTAGCGCAAGTGTACATGGCGGGGGACGCGTACGCGGTACGCTACTCGCGGGCGATTTGGTAGTTTGTCCTCAAAACCATCGACAACGGTTTGGTGGTATTGCCTCAAGATCACCGGCGGCGGGTTTCGCGGGTTTGGGCCTCAAAACCCGGGCGGAGGTCCCGATGCGGACGGACGACACGTGGCGGCATCGAAGAGATTGCGTCGAAGCAAGGCTACCGGTGAGAAGGCGCAGTAGCCGTCGGATCAAGGAATCCCAAGGGTTGGACCATTACGCCCCTAAAGCTAAGTGGTTCGACTCATGTGTAACTAGGGGCATACTAGGAATATGTAATAAGCCCAAGACAGATAAATAAGGATGAAGGGGCACCCATCTCCTCACCTCTCTCATTCTAGTTTTTCATTCCTAGGGTTTCCCAGTCTGTAGTTCTTCTATGTGAGTGAGGTCCACTGCAACTCTATAGTGTTTGTTCGTGGGAAGAGCACCCCCGTAGTGTGCTCGTGCCCTCTAGGCTGTTGGATTCATGGATTTCCTGTGATGGATTTAGTGTTCTTATTTGTTCATCCCGAGCTTGTAACACCCCTGGTGTTAACCACACCTTTTCACTGCATATCATGAGCATAATCATATCATTTGCATCGAATCACATTCATGACATGCCTTGCTTGATGTTTTTTTTCATTTAGTTTAAATTGTTTGACCTAGATGCAGAGTTGTGATGAATGCATGCAAATGATTGTAGTTAGGAGCTAAACATGTTTACAAGGGTATTAGGGTCAATGCTTGCTTGGTCGTGTGGTTTCAAAATCAAGTATTAAAAAATTAGGATTTAATTACCCTAATTGTGATTGCTCGACCTTAACTAGAAAGGGTAGCTACGGTGCTTATCTCAGATTGGACCCTTAATATGGTTTATAGAGAAAAATATTTAGATCAAACTTTCTATTTTCACTAAATCATGAAATACTTTTAAGGCCTTCAAAAAGGTCAAAAACCATGGCCAAAATATTGGAAATTAATATTTTTATAATTTAAATTTGACCCAAATTCACATTTTCAAATCTAGGCCAAATTAGCAAAAACTTTCTATATATGAAATATTCTATTCGTTGAATGGAGCAACTTTCCTATTCAAAGTTTTTTGAAATTCGGCACCGTTTGGAAATAATAGCTGGTCAAAGTTTGCAGTTCAAGGAATAGTGGTGGGACCTACCCGGTCCCACACGTCATCATCTCCCTCTCTCACTTTTCCCTTTCCTCTCTATTCCCGGCGCCAGAGCATAGTAGCGCGCCGCAGCATGCACGCGTGCGTGCCTCGCCTGCCGCTGCGCCCTACCCTGCCCTGCCCGCTTGTGCTCCTCCGCACTCGATTGCGCACACGGCCACCCCGCCATCATCACCGTACTCACGCCAAAGCTCACGGGCGGTACAAAGCCGGCCAACCCCGTGCCATGCTCGTGCGAAGTTACCCTCAAATGAGACAGCGCCCGCTGCCCTTTTTCCTCCCCACTCCACTCGCCTCACTTCACTGCCCTCGCTCCTCCTTCCCCTTCTATTCTCTCGCGCGCGCACGGCCGCCATGGCCGGATAACTTCGCGCCACTACCACGCCCAGCCTCCGTTCCTCCTCATCCTGAGCCAACCACAAAAGCGTGATTCTCAGCTCATGCCGCCCCTCGCACGTCCCTTCGTCGTCGTTAACCGTCGCTAGAGGCGGCTGCCGCCGTGCTGCTCTGCCGGCGAGCCGCGGGCTCGCGTGGCCGGGAGGCCACGGGCCGGGCTGAGGCCACCAATGGGTGCGCGTGGGCCCCTCATGCTTCCTCAACACTCAGAGGCACCAGAGACCCGCCGCCGTGGCCCGAGAACCGCAGGCCGGTGAGTCCTCTGCTCCAAATCGTGCCGAGGGACCTCGTCCCAGAATTTGATGAAGGTGAAGGCCCTTTCTGCAAAAGGTGCTAGGCACAGCGATTCTCAGATCTGGCCTTGACTAATTCAGGAAATAGACATGGGCTTTTTTGCAAAGCACCTGTCCTATATGGGATTTTTTATTTTAAAGGTAATGATTTCCAGATTTCTGATAAAACATTCCAAAATTCATATCTTGCTCTTTTTGGTCCAAATCGAGTGAGACAAATTTTGTTGGGATTCTTTTGAGCAGATCTACAAGCTAAAAAATATGATATGTCATGTTTGTGATACTTTTCTGTGTAGATCTATTTAAGTGCTTAAATGCTTAATATATTAGAAAATGCATCACTAAATCTAGGGTGCTCAGAAAAATGTGAATGCCTTACTTAAATGTTGTTTTGTGATGTCATGCCCTAAATGATGCTTTTCTATACTTAGTATGGATCTTTGGCTTTGCTGGCTTGTTTGCTAGTGATAGTAAGATGGTTAGTTGCTTTACTGGCTTGTTTACTAGCGGTAGGTAGAAAGAAGGTTTCACCGATAGACTTGTATTGTTTGTAGTAGAGAATGCAGTAGATGACATGTGCTTGTGGTACATGTTCTTGGATGATATTGACTACCTTGTAGAAAGTATATGCAAGCATTCATCATCATCATACTCCATTATCATACCATGTGCATTCTTCATATTCATACGTGCACGTGCATCATACAGGATCGCTAGGAGAACAGAAAATGATGTGAAACGAGAATCCGGATGAGGAATCCTAGAAGAAAGCTTTCGTACAACCGGTGATCGAGAACGAGGAACCAGACATGGAGTGATTGAGTGCCTGGAGCTTCAACCTCGCTCATCAAAGGAAGGCAAGCCTCGGAGCATTCCTCCCTACCATTTTTCCAAATAACTTTTTGCGTCCTTTATTGTTTATGATGCATTAAGTTTATAGGCGTTGATCGATACCGTTGATGCATTATGATTACCCTTGTCCACCTGAGTTACCTATACACTCTGTTAAGTTTAAGATCACTTATATGCTTAGTCCTGCTTAAATTAGATCGGTAGAAGTCGGGTGATTTCCTGTCATCCGCGAGAGAGATAGGTGGTGAGTCATAATGGTGAGCTAGGTTGTTACCTTAGAATAACCATGTGGAGTAATAAATTGAGACCGGGAGGGATTGGTGCTGTGGACAGAGCTGGAGGTTCTGTGTTGTATATCCCGTCTGTGTCGAACTAGGGCCTTGTCCGATGTTTCGGCCCTCTTGTCATGTTGAACGCATGCCCCACATATAGCTGAAAGGGTGTGATTATCCGACCGCGAACCTTTGAGTTCTGTTTGGGCCGGGCTTCAACATGAATGCATCGTATTGGAGATGGCACGGGTGATCATAGGGGCACGGAGAGTGAGACCTTAAGACGAGGCATGTCATTTGATGGAGCGCTGACCTGTTGATAGCCGGGCGGCCCCGTGACTCTATCCGAACAGACCAAGGTGACCTAATCGACCCTAACAGGGGAAGTGTGGTTTGTGTGGGGAATACCTCGCCAGCTGGTTTGCAATCGATTATAATCGCCATCGTTCCTCGATAGTGAAAACTGACTTGAGCACCGGCATCATAGTAAAAACTCGAACAAAGAGATGAGATGGTTATGATGTTGATGCTGAAAGATGCTCAACCGAAATTGGTTACTATTCTTGCTTTATAATTACACCATGCTTGTTTAGTCCATGTTCTAATCTAGTATGATCAGGTTAATGACTTTAAAATACAAAGCTAGAAGGTTATAATAATTGTTATTAATAGGCTCAAGCTTTTATGCAAAGAAATGAGTCAGCTAGCCTCCTTATGAAGCCTTGCATACTCCTTGGAGTCACTTTATTGTTGGTTTACGACGGGTAAGTCTAGCTGAGTACATTCTCATACTCAGGGTTTTATTCCCACTTGTTGCAGATCATAAAACTTTGTTGTGGTTACAAGATGGACTTGTATTCCACTACGGTAAGATTAGACCTTGGGCAAGGTCATCTCTTATATCTCATCTACTTGCTGTTGTTGGATGTCGACCCTGAACTGGCAATGTATTTCAAATCATAGGTGTGAGTATATTTCAAAAATATATCTACTTCCACTATTTATTTGCAACTCTGATTCAAGAAAGAATTTATGTAAGAACCAATGATGGAATTATGCTATGTGTGAAAAGTAAGAACAGGTGAATGGTAACTGCTAAATTATGTGATCTGGGTGTATCATTGGAAAAGTTTGAAATCCTTCGAGATTTCATGGACTGCCGGGTTAATATGAGCATAATGTGCTAACTAAATTGCCTCAGCGGTTTACTTAGTACCTTGGGTTTATATTAATTGGGCGGTTCTATTATAGTTGGCATTAGAGCCATGGTTCAGCTATTACTGTTCATTTGGGTATTTATGATACAAAGAATTGTTTTACAAAACTATTTGCCAACTTATAGTTATATAGGTGTTTGAAAACTATGAGTTCAAAATTAAGAGTGTGCCACTAGTTGTATCCTTTATGCTCAGTTAAGGACTCCAGGTGGCTTATTTAAGTACTGACTTGGGGATTGCATCATATTTTCTGCTTGTCGTGCTTATACACGACGAATATGTATGGGGGCCATTCGCTTGAATGGTTATGTATGTATCATTTTGCCTCTACACCAAGGTAAGATTGGTTTGACGCTAAGCTAAGTGTGAGTTGTGAGAGCATGATCGGATACACTACCGATCTAGGGAAGTGCTTATATGGTGCTGAATTATATACATGTTTACACATGTTTATATGAAGGTACCCTATGTGTGGGTGTCGTCTTCTGGTGACTTGTTGGGTAGTATGCATCCATGGGAATGGGTGTGAGTAATCGGTGTTTTCACCTTGTTCGGAAGGTGCGTGGATTTTTCATCACTTGCATTCATTGGGGTTTGGGCTGAAATGGAATTTTCTGCAGGTACACTAACTACGCAAGATCGTGTAGCCCGACTAGATTTTGTTATATGAGAGCATGTAGGTATGCCACTATCTATAACGCTAGCATACGTTGTATTCTAGGTTTGTGAGGATGTACGAAACGCATATGCTCATCTCATGTTAACTGCATCACTTCTCTCCTTATAAAAGAATATTTCTCTTTTGATAAAAATCACCAACTTAATCTCTGCCTCATGAGAGTTGTAATTCGGTTGTACAGATGGCACGTATGAAGTGCATCAAGTCTAAGGCAACCAAAGGAAAGGTTTTGCATCATCAGCTTGCCACTCGTGAGCCATGTGGTTCCAAAAAGTTTTTGAAGGAATATGGAATGCCTTCTTTACTGTGGTGAATTTTGCACTCTGTGGACTATCCCACAGGTAAAGAACCTCGCTACCGGTGGAGTAAGGAACTGGAGAGCCAGCGTCTGAGTTTGGTCCCTGTTGAAGTAGTGATTCCCGCCAAGAGGGAAGATGCAACGCTCTGGTGTGGACGTCGGTTCATTGCTCGGGGTAGGAATCCTCAGGAAGGTGCGAATGTGGTTGCATACATGGCCCTAAGGGATTTGCTTAAGAGATGTCCAGATGAGGTTGCTCATGCCACTGCCACTGTGTTTCCTAAGGGTTACTCATATCATGTTGTCTGGCGTTAGCTTAGTGAGACTACACTTGTTGGTGGTAAAGATGAGGCTAAGAACAACGATGGCCCTACTAGTAGCACCATGTTTGCTATGAGGAAGAGCTATTCTTGCCTGGAGAATGAATTCGAGTCCCTTAATCGTGACTTCATCTATGTCACCGCTGAGAAGCGTGAGATAAGGAGAGAATATGAGGAGGAAGTAAAAAGGGTGACCATGTTGCTTGAGCAGATGACGCTTTCCAAAGATCGGGCTATTCAGAGAGAAAATGCTGTTGTCCATGAGACCTTTGTAGCGCAAAGGCAGTTCTTAGAATTGCTTGCCCTACTCGACCAGTGGAAGCAAGCCTTTGATATAGTTGTGCAGCAACAGAATGAAGCCTGGAACGAGGAATGCCTCCTGAGGGATCAGGTTATTTCCCTGGGAGTCATTGATGGTGCTCTACAAGGAGAACTGCAATAGGTCTACAATTAGCTTCACCACAACCCTCCTGGAGCTACCGAGGAAGGACCTCAATCCCTGACATTGATGGTGCTAATGCTGGAACTGCAGGTAGTGTTGAGAACATGGACCACGACCATGAGGAGTAGGCCTAATGATGCATCTCTACAGGATTGATGCCTTATTTTGTTGGGCCTTTAAGTAATGGCCTGTAATACTAAGATGTTAGTGCAGTGATATGAGGGACAGTGAACGCATATGAAGTAGCGTGCTTCGATGGGTATCTGTCCTGTATAGTCTGCAAGAACAAATACTATGTGCCTCTAATATTGTGAACTAGAGCTACGTCGTGCTCCAATTTGGTTCAATCTTTGTCCATGCCAATTCGCTCCTATCCATCTCGGTCTATGATGATATGTCGACATTGGTTCCTTGTTGTCACATGCCTAGACCAAAATTTTAAGCGAAGATTGCTTTTGAATGACCTCGGTGAATGATTTGACGATAGAATACGTGGTAATTGCCATGATCATTCCCAAACTACCCTTGCTATCCTCAATTTTGACAATCCTTGGTAATTTCTTTATCTTGTTTTGTGCACCAAGCTTAGTTGTACATGACATCCAGGTATGACTCAATTATTTGGTGGATTATTCTGTGGATCATAGTTCAGTAATGTGGTTTCAATTAAAGAGTATTACAGTGCCACGAAGGAACCTAGGATTACCCCTGTGAATTGATGAACACATGGCTGGTTTTCTAGAGAACGCGCTGGTATTGTAATCTTTGATCGTGACCTGTTATTTCAACTACCCCTAAAATAATCCGAGGTGCAACTTCCCCTGAACAATTGCGTATACATATCTCCTCGAGATAGTCCACCACCCCACAACCCACACAGTCGAAGGTTTGATGATATTGTAGCCCGTGGTGGTGAATCCTTGTCACCCATTGCAATGAATTGTGCCTCATGAATCCTTCCCAATCCTAGGACAAACGTATATAGAGAGATGCCTTCTCAAACATTACTATCAGATTCTCGTTAGAATGGCCTTTCATCGAGGGATAAATACAGTAGGTATGAGATGTGTCCAAATATACATTATGCCAAATCCATCCAGTTGACCCTTTCTTGTTATCTTGTGACCTTACGACTATCTTTGACTACTTCACTTCTGTCTTGCACGTAATGCCTAATTGTGCAGGAACCCCTGTATCATGTGAATTAGTGTCTCGAAAGTAAGATCTGTAGTGGTATCTTGATTAATAAGTAAAGGTGCCACGATGAATCCGAGAGCCTCCTGTGCATGGCCGACACATGGTTGCGCTGCTTGGCACATGCAGGTATCACGGTTATTATTCTCGACCTACTAAGAAAATTGCCTCGAGGCACTATTTTGCATGACCCTACCTTGATTATCTTTGATATTCGTTAACCAATCTGTGATGGCTTGTCGTTAATGAAATTTTTTCTCATGAAGTATAACAAAAGACGACTTTAGTGGAGCTGATCACTAATGTTAACATTACTTAGACTATGAGAGATGGTAGACAAAGGACTCTACCAAGTGTTTCTCTTGGAATTGCACTATCTCTTGTAGAATGTGTGTCTTTCTCTATGGTTTGACTAGAGATACACCATTTTTTGCATTGGATGAGTCTCGGACGAACATCGAGCTAAGTGAGAGACTTTGGACTGGAATATGAATAAGATTGCTTGAATTCTCATTGCTGCTGGTTGTTCTATCTACTCGTCTCTGAAGCGCTTTATCAGTATGAATGCTGGAGTCTTTGGAGCATCTAAATCAGTGTTAATTGGATTATGGGTTTTGTTTGATCAAGTGGAATGATTCCCTGCTCCATGGTGCTTCTTTGAAAGGACTTAGAACTTCCCTACAACTGTTAGATCTTCTAATGCCTTATGGAGTATCCATGCTTCATGGGAGTCAGTGAAGGAAATTCTTCAGACAAAAACCTTTACTTAGACATTCTCGAGAATTGTCCTGACTAATGTCATGACCTTGTGCTTACAACTTAGTAGTGTTAGACCATTACTGCTATCCCTATACAAGAATCTAACGTGTCTTTCTTCCAAGGCACTAGGTCTTCTATATGGGCTGGAGGTTGGCAGTACTATTGGGATGGTACCTGGATTGTATCAAATCGCCCATATGCCAGATTCGATTGTGCGTTGAGTACACATTGTATGCATGAATTGGTATAACCATGGGTTTACCAAAGTGCTTGGTTTCAAGTGTCAAGCAATCATCCTTTGAACGTGAGAATTTGGTTTAGTGGAGGTACCTTTAGAAGGAGAGATTGGCATGATTATTTTTTTGGAGAAGTATTGGATAACAGAAGTCAGCAAGACCATATTATGAGAATATTGCTAGATTGGTAATCGTAAGCCCTTCTCAAAGTATTTACTGAGATAGCAATTCTACTTAGTGGAAAGATAAAATTGGAGGTTTCTACTAAGTTAGAGAGTCATTGACCTAAGAACTTTGACTTCTACATAAGAAGACTTGGATCTCTCTGACCTAAGAACTTTGACTTCTACATGTAAAAGTTGGACTCTCTTAGTCTAGCTTGCTCATATCAACATTTTAATAGTCAGTGTTCCTAAGGGCTATGCTAGTGTTGAACTCGCTTCAAGGAATCCTATGTTGTCACACATTTCACCTTGTCTTCTTCCACACAGGTGCTAGGTGATATTGTAGAAGCTATTACAGGTGCTATCCTTATTGATAACAAACTTGATTTGGATTTAGTTTGGCGGGTGTTCAAACCTCTGCTTGCCCTGCTTCTTAGTGATAAATCCTTTAGGATTTTGAAGCACCTTTTGATGTATTTGATGATGTGAATAGCAGATTTCCTCACATTCAACCCTTCGATGCCTCCGAAAGGGTAGTTGTCGGTCATATTTCGTGATAACCTGCCCTAGTGAGTTGTAATTTTGGGTTTATTCAGAGAGTATGTCATACTATTCTTCTCATCTTCATACTTCAGATTGATGAAAAAGGATTTGACATCACCTGGGAAGTATGGGATAAGTTAAAAAATATCTTCGGATGGACATGTAAGAAGTAAAAGTGATTACATAGGCAGTTAAGCATTTCAAGTGTCGATCGACAAATTAGGTTTGAAAAGCCAATCACCTTGCTTACTCAGCATTTTAAATTCCTACTGAAGTCAAATGGTTGCATCAAGTCAACCAGGTGAGGACCGCTGCATCCCTGGGGGACCCACCTGTGCACTGTTCCCGCGTGACCGTGGTGCCGCACTTGCAGCACCTTCACAGTGTGCCCTCCTCCTTTTCTCTGCAGCCTTGTCGACCCTCGCACCTCGTCCTCGTCCCTGTATCGGGCCCCTTCTTTTTCTTCTCGGCCACGGACCCAGTTGCTCAAGTGCTCTCCCACCGAGCGAATCCATCCCCTCCTTTACCTTCCCCACGCCCGAGCTCGGGCACCGGAAGCGTGCCATAGCCTGCCTTCTGCCTGCTCGGTGACTCATCATCGATCCTCTTCCACCAGCCTTCCCTTCCGATATACTGCATCACCACCTCTGCTGCTCCGCTGTGGATGCCGTTTTACGCATCTCTTCTTCTCCCCATCCCAAAAATCTGAAGCAGTGCTTAGAGGAGAGAGACATGAGGAGCAATCTAGCTAGAAAGAGAGAGCAATCAGGAGTAAGGTTGTAAAATCTGGTAATTTCTCATGGAGCTACTATCACCATCAAAGAGAATGAAAGATATGTATTTCATGGAAGAAGTTCTAATCTACTTTGGATTGATTTTGTTGGTTGGGGTTCACAATGACCAAGTTCACCCTCACTATTTTCTGGATCCTACGGACATTCTTCATGTTCTGGATCATTATTTTCTTGTTGTTCCTCCACTGTCCCCGCCTCAGTCAATATTTGGATTAAGTCAATGGTTATTATGCATTGCTCTTAGCCTTGTTCTCTCCAAAACCTGGATGGCTTGGTAATCGAAGCCCTGTAATCCTCGATGTAATTCAAGATCTATGAAATGAAATCATAATTCTCTTCTTTTCCCACTTCTTGCTTCAAATATCGGGACGAGATTTCTTTAAGGAGGGTATGTTGTAACACCCCTAGTGTTAACCACACCTTTGCATTGCATATCATGAGCATAATCATATCATTTGCATCAAATCACATTCATGATATGCCTTACTTGATGTTTGTTTGTATTTAGTTCAAATTGTTTGACCTAGATGCAGAGTTGTGATGAATGCATGCAAATGATTGTGGTTAGGAGAAAAACATGTTTAGAAGGGTATTAGGATCAATGTTTGCTTGGTCGTGTGGTTTTAAAATCAAGTATTGAAAAATTAGGATTTAACTACCCTAATTGTGATTGCTCGACCTTAACTAGAAAGGGTAGCTACAGTGCTTATCTCAAGTTGGACTCTTAATATGGTTTGTAGAGAAAAATATTAGAACAAACTCTCTATTTTTACCAAATCATAAAAATAATTTTAATTCCTTCAAAAAGGTCAAAAACCGTGGGTAAAATATTAAAAATTAATATTTTTATAATTTAAGTTTGACCCAAATTCATATTTTTAAATCTAGGCTGAATTAGCAAAAACTTTCTATATATGAAATGTTCTATTCGTCGAACATCTCCCACACATCATCATCTCCCTCTCTCACTTTTCCCCTTTCCTCCCAGTTCCCGGTGCCAGAGCACAGCAGCGCTGTAACACTCTGGTGTTAAGCAAGCATAATCATTTGCACTCTTAA